>BQNB010010910.1:0-81152 GCA_026074375.1 Tanacetum coccineum
TTGCTCTCACAAAAGAAGCACAGTTGGAAGACCCAAAGAAGAAGACTTCGGCTATAAATAGAGTCTTTTGTAAACTTTATGGGGAACTAGTTAGTTTTTAGTTTTTAATATCTTAGAAAATCTTAGCTTAATTTTCAGTTATTTACAGCTATTTGTACTTTTTCTTTTAGCTTTGTACTAATTTCCAAGTTTAATAAAGTGTTGAGATTTTATGTTAAAATCCAATTTTTAAATTCCAAGTTCTCACTTGGTAACTAGTGCCTAATTGCATTTGAAAAGCTTTCAAAGGAGCTTGTTTATAAGCTGTTTTTGTTTAGTAAAAGAAAATTTTTAAAAGTTAAGTAGTTAAGAGAAAATCACTCTCAAATACACCACAACTTACTTTATGGATGATAAGCCAGTTCTGGATGGGCTTATGGACACTACTAGCTTGTTTTATACAAGCTAGAGCTTGTAGATTCTTGGTTTAGCCCTGTTTTGAGCAAGGGTGTTGTAAGTCTCTCTTTCTTTTATTTTTCTTAGTTACTGTAGAACGGCTTATTAGTGCTTATTTGTTACTTATGTCTACTTATTTGTGCTTTATCAGAATTTTTAGTGCTTATCTTGCTTAGGTGTTAGTTTAAAAGTGATTTGTGCAACTTTCTTAGTTAGTACTGTTAGTTCATTTAATAAAACTGTTAGTTTTAAGTTAACACTGTTAGAATGATTTGGCTTATTCAAATGCTTATTCTTAAATGAAATCTGCTTATAAGTTCTTTATTTTGTCATTTGATAATCTGTTTTAACAAATTAGGATCCAATCAGCTTGAAGAAAAATGATTTTTGAAAACTTTAAGGGATATTTTCAACTAGCAGTACTAACCCATAGTTAGTACTGCTAGTTCACTTTTGGAACTTTTTCAAGCTAGCAGTACTAACTTAAAGCTAGCAGTACTAACTCTAAGTTAGTACCGTTAGTTAATACTGTTAATACTGGTAGTACTGTTGTTAGTACTGTTGAGTTTTTCTTGCTTAATTTAGCTTAATTGCTTTTTGATTTTGCTTATTTAGAGTTAATCTAGCTTATTTGTATCTTAGTGTAAAAGTTTTAAGTGTTTGTTCCATTCCTAGCCTTTAAGCCTGCTCTAGCTTATTTTCCTTGCTTATCTTTGAGTGCATTTGCCTATTAGGTTTAGTGCCCAATATTATCCAAATCTTTGTCATTCAGTCATCAATCATCAATCCGTAATTCGATTTTCCATTCAAGCCTCGTTGGGACATAACGACCCGAAGACTCTCTATACTGCTTCTGGTTTCATTGATTTCGCGGATTTTATTCATTGATATATATTTATATTTGTTTACATTTATCTATGTATAAAGAGGGTTAAGTTTATGCGAGTCAATTACCCGTCTTGATCTTCCATCAAGTCTGATATTCCTTTTCCTGCTCCTTTATCAATTAGTCTGTTTTTGTCTTCTCTTCAGGTTGCTTGTCCTCCAACCGTCTTTGAGCCACTACAGTATCATCGTTACTAACCTGAAAAATCTCAGCTTTACGATCCCCTTGAGCCCCTGCAGTTCCACCTCAAACTAAACACGTTTTTCATCATGTACTTCATGGACTCCTGTTTTAACACCAGGACCAAGTTGTTTGAACTCAACTTGTTTAACACCAAGTTGTTTGAACCCAACTTGTTTAGAACCAAGTTGCTTTAATCCAACTTGTTTTGAACCTCCATGCTTTTGTACAATATTCCCATTGAGCTTTTCGATGTTTAACCTAGTATTCATACTAGCCATTCTTTTAACCCTTTGCTAACCGTTTAACTTTTTGTGAATTTACCTACACAAAACACGATCTAGCAAAGTAACCCGTTTGTAAAAACCCTTGCTTCATCGATATAACCCTAAGAATAAACCTTCTTAGAAATCGATCAAACCAAGAAACCCTTCAAAAAACAAAACCCTTTCTTACTCAAATATCGATTGAACAATGGGCATAAAACCGTCTAACAAATTGACAACCCTTGAATCAAGAAAGTATCCCATGCTTTTTGAAGTAACCCTTATCGTACTTTATTTATGTAAAACAATTTCTTGTAACCTAAGAAACCTGGCAACCTCGACAAGTTTTGGATTTAATTTTCTCAAACCCTTTGTTTATTCTGATAACCTTGTGATATAAACCTCACAACACCAAATTAAACAAAGTATCCCGTGTGTAAAAAACCCTTCAAAGTAATGATATATTTATTTAAAAACCAAATCTTTAAAATCTTGGACAAATAAATCAAAGAAAACCATTTGATGAAACCCTTGCTCAAATCGATCAAACTTCACCGCCAACTAACCTTCTTTAAACCAAAACCTTAAAGTTGAAAATTCTTGCAAAACCTTGTCACCTTTGAAGCTCAAAACCAAAACTCCAAGAACCTTGTGACAAAAGAAAAGATTTCCTATAACCCAAGGAGAATCGATCCGTCTCCTTGCAAGAAAACTTCAAGAACCTTGTTGCCCAAGTAATCTTGACTTGTAAACCTAGAAAACTTCCTTGTAATCTACACAACGATAGCCAAATATTAACCAAAAAATGACAAAGAACACAACCACTAGACCAGAAACTTTGACTCTTGAAACCTGTTGCAACAAAGAAGAAAACCTCGACTCTTGATTTTTTTTTCTCGCCTAGATTTAAATCCTCATTAAATAAAAATATCCATAGAGTTTATAATCTTTTTGTTTTCTCATCGGTTTGCATACAAAAAAAACCCTCACCAGTAACCACCTTTTCCTTTGTTTTGTTTTAGACATCTTCAAGAACTAGAAAAAGAAATACCTAAAACACCTTGTGATGCATGTTGTTTTATATAAACATCTAAACCAAGAAACCTTTTCTTTTTCTTTACAAACCTTCACACCTTGATTTTCTTGAACCCAAAAACCAAGAACCCTTTGAAGTATATTCCTGTTGTCTAAACCCTATGCTAATACAACCAATAGCAAAAACGACTTTTATAAACCTATAGATCGACACGTACTTGTTTTTTTTCTTTTAACCCAAAAAACCAAGTAACTTGAAGTTTTCTTAAACCAGTTAGATGAAACCTAACAACAACTAGAAAAACCTTCAACCTTTGTCGACTTCTGACAGCCCCGAGAACTGTGTGAGAAACCTTTGCAAGAAAGATCCGACACCTTTGAAGTCAAAAAACGATCTTCAAGAAACATTGTGTCTTCTGATTTCTGAAAACAGAACCGTCCAAAAAAAAACCAGACCTTGCAACCTTCGTTACACTTCCAGCCCAAGCAACAATGATCGACACCTAGCAACCAATCCCTTCGAACCTAAGCTCTAATACCACTTGTAGGATTCGATAGCCTACAACCTGGTTACTAGTGCGGAATAAATCCAACCTTTAAGACAAACACAATCCAGCAAATTATGTATGACAGAAAAGAAGAAAAAGATGCACAAGAATATAACCATAAATATTACATGTTTATTGAGTAAAGAAAAGAATGAAGTACAACCCCCCACCCCCCCTCACCTCCTTTTATAGAGATGAAGGGGAGGATGGGGTTGGCCGTAAAGAAACCCAACAACCCTAATATGGCTATAATTAGAGCTAACTTTACACTAAACCCCTTGACCTATTGACTGAAGTGAATACTATATCTAACAATATGAATTTAAAAATTGGATTTATTATTTATTAATTTATATTATATTAATTATATATTATTAGAAAACTGGTTCGGTTCAGTTAGGTTTTTATAGTTCGGTTTTTGGACTAAAACCGAAACCGAATCGAAATTTTTTGGTTTTTGAAAAAGTAAAAACCGAACCATCAGTTTCTAGTTTCGGTCGGTTATTTCAGTTCGGTTATTTCGGTTTTCGGTTTTTTCTGCTCACCCCTAACACTTAGTAAATTTCCCTTAGGAAGAAAGTAGTCGAAACAATGACTTTGGAAAGCAATAACTGGTAAGCTTTACATGTAAAAGTTACGAAGGTTCAAACCGTTCCATGTTCGATAACTGGGGAGCCAGAGAGTGTTTCTAGCTTGTAGGCTTCGTCTCCGTAGGATTTTCTTACTACGTAGGGCCCTTCCCAGGTTGGTCCCATTTTCCATTCGAACTCTGCCTTACTTGCACTGATAATATCAAATATTTAATACTTTTATATATCAAATTCTCGCGTTTATTACCTTGATTTATATAATTTCTATATGAATCCGGTACTTAATTCATTTATATTTTAAATTCAGGTAATTAAAGGCATTGGAACGAAAAAGATGCGGAAAAACGGCTCTATACAACAAAATCCGCATTATGAAAGGAATTACGGCGTAATTGACACAATAGATGACACCGTAATTAAATATTATGACACAAGTGATTGTGCTGACAAAGCATTACGGCGTAACTGGCCCGCAGGAGTTACGCCGTAATTAATTGTTGCTGGAAAGATTATTATGCTGACGAGGAGTTACGGCGTAACAGTCCCGTAGGAATTACGCCGTAATTATTTTTATATTAAAGATGGAATGCCGCGTCAGAAGCGTTACGACTTAACTCGGCCGGTGCAGTTACACCGTAACAATGACTCATCACAAGGACTAAAGTTGCGCAGAATTTATCAAGTTTCAATAATAAATTATTAATGTTCATGAAGTTGAGGGGCTAATACCGTACAAAGTCCAAACTTCAATTCTAGTATACATATCGTACGAATGAGATATCAATCTCATTAATTCATTCTTGGTTTGGTGATTTTCTGTGCGACGAACAAGAAAAGACAAAAAAAAAGGTTTTCATACCTTTATTTACTGGTGACGAGGGAGAGAGGTTGTCATGGCGTTCGATTAGGGGATCAAGAGCACTCAATTGGCACAACTTGTATTCATACTTCAGCTTATTATGGTCAATTTAATTTAATTATTATTTTATCGGATCTAGCGATTTAATTTGTTGAAGATATGTTATTTATTGAGATTTATTATTTGTTTTTGGCATTTAATTTATTAATTATTTGATAATTATTTTATTAATAGAACAATATATTTATGACGAATTCAACATTATGCAACCTTGTGATCTTCGCCAACAGAAATATTCCAAAGGCCCCCGACTGCTTCTTCAATTACCAATATGTTCATGGATCTTCACCTACCAATATGTTTCATAAAATGGTACATAATTGATCATCTATTCAGAAAAACATTCCTATTCAAAAAGGATTGTTTTAGAATAATTAACACCAATCTTTTATAGTCTAAGATATGTCACTCCCAATAGCAATATCACACAAGAAACTCATAATGAATATCCAAAACACCCAACCCAGAAAGAATCTTTTATTTGTAAAGGGTTACCTTTTTGCTTTCCTATAGCCATTCCTTGTGAGACCATCTCAGAAAGCAAAGACTACAACTTGTCAAACTCATGACAATGCAGTCATGATTTTATGAGGATTGAATATGTGTACACATTTCTAATATCATATCTCTATACATGTATAAGGTTTTCAATAACTGTATGAGCGAAGTACCTTAATTGTGATAAAGTGAAACCCAAATCCGTACATTTAGAGGCACTAAAACCTAGGAGCAAAAAAGAATAAAAACAATAAGTTAGTGTGAAGAAAAAAGATTTGAATCAATATAACTATAAATGGAACGAAAGTCAATGATGTTCCGTGATGATGATTAAAAGTAAGTTAGGAATTGCTTTTATTTTAACTCTGATGTTTTTTTTAATTACCTAGTTACCTTTATATATCATGAATTATTCCCATAACATATAAAACATCAAAAACAAAATGAAAACAATCTTTAATTCTATTTCATTGCAATTCCAGGTTGCCCCATTTTAGTTTTATTACATTGATCATTAAGCATGAACCTTAATGCTATTTTTTTGTTCTGAATCAGTACACACAAATAAGTCTTTTGATTTTCACCTACAAATATAATTAACACAAAAGGATATTCTGATAAATATTGCTGTTGAGTCTAGTTCTTCATGGATTGATTATATTGGTCCTCTAACTAGTGACGAGATAGATCAGATAAACGATGAGCTAAAGAGACCCCAATGAAAAATATACACGGTTGTTCTCCCTCTCCGCAACTACGTCGTGGAGAAGATTATTGTTCCTACGATCTTCAGTATGGAGTTTATTATGGCTTACGGTTAAAGAATGCTATACTTCATCGATAATGCCTTTTTTTTTTTTTTTTATCGAGACAAACAAAGGAAGCCGGTTAGATCGCTTTTTGTATGAAGCCTCGGGAGTTCGGCTTTCGTTCATGGGAGTTAATCATTGGCGCCATGGTGGGATCTTTCTTATTCAAATACCATTGGTTGTTTTGCAGTTCAGTTTCGTTATAGTTTTTCTGTTCCTTTTCTTTGTTTGTTTGTTGGATCGTTTTTGCGTGTATATCGTCTGCTAGTTTCTTTCTAGCCTTTTTTAATAAAATTCCATTTGCCGTTCAAAAAAAAAACACAAAAGGATATTCAGAAATAAGATACCTAGTTCAATTGAAGCAGTGGTTTCAATCAATGCGTCCTTTAATAAAAAAACTACCAATAATCCAAAACCAAGTCGACATATTAGATGTGGAAAAAACAACAAAAATCCAAACACTAACAAATTAGAATGAATGGATTATATGTTGAATATAGAACTGTGTATTGAATACATAATAAATGAAAGAAGAATTCGAGATTGAACAAACCTGGTTAAATATTGTAGATTAAGAGGTAACCTAATTCGATTAAGTCGGAGTAAATTAAAATCAATAATCATCTTATGAGAATTTAATAGAAAAGATACATCCTGTGATGATTCCGAAGCAGCTGGGATTTTCAGGCACATGATATAGCCGGATTGATCATAGAATCAGTGGGAATTGAAGAACAATTGTTCATGGTTTCCATGTTTATCTTCAGTTTAGGAAAGTCAGAGGATGAAGATTTGAGATTAATGAGTGATTTTAAAAGTGAATTTCATAACAGATGTCATTGCAAAAAGTATAGAGGAAGATTGCCATAGTGAAACGCTTATAGTTCGGTTTTGTAGGGAGAAAATTGATATGCGATATAGTTTCCATTTTCAAATCCATGTATTCTCAATATTTTGAAACTGATTTTCAAGATTTGTATTGATATCGCATGTTGTTTATTGTTTTGTTTTTTCAAATGTAATCACAAATCCAGGCTTGGTCTAGTGGTTTAGGTATTTGCTTATTTGTGAATTATCCTAAGTTCGAATCTTGGCTAAAGTAATTTTATAACGAATTAATTTTGCAGGATTTACTCATGCACACGTGGATAAAAAATGCCTATGTGGATTTGTTGGTTGCCGGTGGATTACAAATTGGTGACATGGATTTAATTATAGGTGAGATGGTATTCTTTGGTGATGATGTGGCATTTATGTTGTATGAGGTGCCATTGTTTTATCCTGTTATATATATTGTGGAGTGGTCCACTGGTTGAGGTGCTTCTTTGTGAATTAGGAGACCCAGGTTCGAATCTTGCCATGGCCATAATGTATATGTATACTAGTTGCAAAACCCGCCCGATAGGTGGGTATAACTTGTGATTTTTGTTTTAATTTTTTTTGTTTAAATATTGGTTTTTTAAATTTGTTTATTATAGAAACCTTGTTTTTAAAATTTGTTTATTGTGTGGTCTTTTTTTATGAATGTCGTTTTGTAACATATAAGCAAAGGTTAATCAATTATATATCAAATTATATTTTTTTTAAATAGAGGAAATAAAAGTTAATATATTATCCACAAGAATAAGTATGTGTTTTATGTTTACAATCTTTATCATGAAATTAAGTCTTAAAAGTTTATAATAATTTTCACATATTCGTTGCATCACAATTCAAGATGATTTTTTGTTTTGGTAATTATTGGTTTTTGAATAACTTTTTGTATCGTGCATACATATCCCTTACTTGATGGAATTCATCATAATGAGCTCGTCTATTGTTATAGAGAGATGTGGGAACACTATATTAAAACGCACATTAGTGTTTTACCTGGAAATTATGAAATTGACGATGAGAACGTTATTATCAAATTCCTTCATCTTGTCCCTAGGCCCGTCTGCAACCCGAATAATACAATTGATCATGGAAGCTTGCTATAAAAACTGATATTACAACTTATCTAAAGACTAAATATATATGTAAAAGCTTATATTTGAATACTTGATAGAGGTTGCAAACACTTGCCTTGCTTTGACTATAGCATTTACAATTTAAGCGGGAAGACAAACAATTTGCATAAAAAAAAAAAAAGAAAATAAGTGAAGGGAAAAGAAGGGGGAGTAGGCCTTGGGTTAAAATGAAAATAAAGTACAGTACATGAACCTTTTTAAGCGCTTCGGCCTTTTTGAGTGGTTAGAATAATGCAATAGATTAGAATAATAATTTGGATATCCTTGTCCGTTTTGCAGCCAACGTTTAAAGAACCACCAAGTAATAGGAAAAAAATGAGCCATATCATATAACAGTGTGTATTGTCAAGCATATAACAGTATGTATAATACATATTTAAGTGCTAAACACAACTGGCTTCAGGTTGAATTTTTCAAAGAAACAATACAGAATGAAGCTTATAGCATACAAAAAGAGTATGTTCAAACTGAGCACTGCGCTTGCCATCTGCGGTAACAGCAGCAGGGTATTATTTCGTACAGTAAGATTTACAATGAAATATGTATGTGTATGAAAACACATGGCTAATCATATTGTTATGTCACCATGGCCTCTTCCATTATACCGTTGCTCTGGGTTATGGTTATCTCCATCAAGTCAAATGGTCCAACCGGAGAAACCAGCATAGTGGATTAATCATGTTTATAGTCTCCCAAAGTATTTTTTCTATAATTTGAAATTCACAAATATACTAAATTAGAAAATAGAAAATAGAAAATAATCACAGTTTAATATATAGTTTTTAAGTTAACACTAACTGCACAAAGTGTTATACGTAGGTGACCCAACCGCTTTTACATGTTTCATGACTTTTATCTCATATTCTCGTCTATTTTGCTCTCTACCTTGGGTTATTCTACCTTGTCTTTATCAAACTGCATCTACCAAAAGTCACCCGTTTACTGACATATATGTAAAACTTGATGGTGAATGAATTTTGGACACATATTTAGTTCCACGGTTATTTTGCACGTCTTCGATGTTTTAAACTGGCCATGATCTAACACAGAAGTCTCATAGATGTTATACTCAAAAAACAATCAAATCGTTATCCTCAGATTATGTAAACGTGGCTCTTAAAAGGAAATGTTTGACAACTCTGTAAATATTTTCTTCCGTATCAATATACATAACATAAATGTATGCTTTAGGGACAAAAAAATGGGTATACAAATGTCACAAGAACAAAGTTAAGTTTGATTATTAATGGTTGTTCCTGTAGAAGATGGTGCAATTACATCAAAACAATGAAGAACTTGTTCCAACATCACTCTTTTTTCGTTACTAAGAGGTTGTTTAAGGTTGTCTGAGTGAGCTATATTCAGAAGGTAGAGCTTCTGTGAGGCTACAAATGCTACTGAAAAAATCGCCTTTAGACCTCCCATTGTGCTGTCTAACTTGTATTCGAACTCGTACACTTGTACGCCTCCATTTTGGCTTGGTCTCTCCATGGACGACACTATTTGTACGTCTTTTGTGCTTTCCTGTACCAAAAACAAATCAGTTGTCGAAACCAGAAGTGGCAAGTCGAGTGCAATTGTTATCATCAAAGAGTGGTTAGAAGTTGGTACTTAAATCTGACGTGGAATGCTACCTTGTGTTTCTCGGCTTGAATAAGTTTGTTAGAAACAAACTGAGGATCACCAAACTGAGAAAGACTTGTAAGACAAACAGGTGTTACTACAACACCAACATTGTTAATTCCTTTACTCGAATCCTCTAACAACAACGTTTCCAACCATCAGGCCACATGCCAATCTCTCCATACCCAATATTTCCCACCAATAGTTTCAGGCCACACCAACCAAAAGCACCAGAGACCACCCCACTTAAAGCAAAGCCCGTGCCTACATTCTTAATAGAAACGGAAAGAAGAGATTACCTTAATTACGTAGTTTTTTGCGTATTTAGGCATTGATCTATGAAGATAATATCGCTGTACAAGAGTTTAGAATCCATTTAATGGTGATTTGCCTCCGAGTTATTCAAGGTTAGTTTTATTCTCAATTTTGTTAATCTATATCTTCATATGATTAGTTTCTTCTATAATGATTAATAAGAGTTTCTTCAAGCAATCTGGGTGACCAAACAACACCACATTGAGCAACTTATTTCAAGATATCAATCTATCAGGTATGATCAATAAAAAAAGTTATATCAGATTGAGCAACTTACATTGATGTCAACTCAAAGCATTTCTGTTATTCACCACATTGATGGTAATATTCAACTTTGCAAATTAAATGAAGTTAAATCAATTATACACATACGAAATAGTTTAGTAAACGCATAAGAAACAGAAAGAAATGAATGTTTTGTTTGAAACTTAACCACATGATAGATAGCCAAAGTGAGCAATATTTTAGAAGGGTAGTAGAAAGACTTACTTTTACTTGCACTTTTGTAAGAGTGGTGAAAGGTAATACGTACTTGTTGTTTTAAAGTCACTAAGCTCTTTGTGTTGATTGGTTTACATCATAGAAGCTGTTGTATGGGACAAAAAAGTAGGTTAACTGTCGTTGGCAATATATAATCTAATATGCCTCTAAAACCTATGGACACCTTTAATTAGTGAGAAAATGTATAGTATTGTTGAACTCTATATGTAATCACCTGATTGAACTTTGTCTTTGATTTATCTCATCAACTAATTTGATTTCCATCTGGTTAGTTGCGATATCCACTTTCAAAACAAATATCCAAACATCCTTAGAGGAACCTTTATGGTGGTTTCATGGGATTATTTAGAATATTAAACGTATGAACAGATAAAACACTCGTACAAGATATGGAGAAACAAACATGCTCACATGATAATCAGTCACATTTAAACCCAATGGTTTTTTCTGCACTCAGTCCCTTCACCTGCAATCAAACACAACTTTCACAAGAATCCATGGGATGAGATCGCGGCTTTCCTGGAGTGCCTCACATTACGAACAATGGTTGAACACCTTTCTGGTTATATTATATCACTGTCACCAACATAAAAATTAACCAGTGTGTTTTCCACTCCAAATAAGCAAAAATTATCTAAACGCATTTTTCACTAAATGATTTTCACATAGAAATTGATGGATTATGTAGTACGGATAGCATGAATACGTTACGAATATGTGAGCCTATTGGGGGCACACACGTTAATACACGGAGAATATGTTTGAGATGATTTTTGAAACTCTTATCTCATAATATTCCTAATGTAAAAATAATTGTGTGGGTTGCTAGACTTTGCCAATTATAGGTATAAGTGTTAGGTGCTACTCCAACTCCCAAGTGGGAGCTGTTGGATTATGGTAGTCGGCTAGCATTTGTACATTACGTATATGTGAGCCTATTAGAGGCACACACGTTAATACACGGAGAATGCGTTTAATACTTCACAAATATAAACCGATGGACTAAATTGGACAAAACCCGAACTCCAAGGGGGACACCAAAGTGGTCGGGCCCTATGGGAGGTTCTAGATGGGTTTTGTGTTCAATTAGCATTTAAGAAGGCCCATGAAGGTTTTCTAGAATTAGGGTTTGGGTGCCTATATAAACACCCATAACCTACTTCATAATTTGCAAAAAAAAACCTTTCATCCTCCCTCCCTCACCGAAATCGCCTAGCCCCTCTCTAGGGTTGTTAAGGGTTTCGGTTCTACACCTCAACTGAATTCGGTTGAACCCCAATTTGGATTTTCGGGTTCTTTAATTCGGTTTAAGGATTTTCGGTTAATTAGGGTTTATTATAAACCCTAATCCGGTTTAATTGGTTCAAGATCACAAAGGTTGTTTGATTAGGGTTTTGATCCAAGAAGGTACAATTGTTGCTTTGTTCGTGAAGTTAAGTCTAGACAACTTAACGTGTTCGGTTGACGTGATTGTGTGAGCAACCGTAGAGGTGATTGTTTTAATCACTTATTTATTTTCAAGATCGAATTGCTGAGAGGTACGCTTTCTATTTACTTTTCATGTACGTGTTAACCATATGCTATTACTAGATCCAATCCGCTGCGTACTCGTAGTTACTTGGTTACCTAGATGTTAAATCCCAACAGTGGCATCACGAGCCAACTCGTTTTAGCTTTATGGGTTACACGTTTTTTTTGTTTTAATTATACGCCTAGTTTATATGCCTATTATTAAAACATATGCCATGATCTGCTGCGTTAAAAATTTTATTTATGTTTTACTTGTAAAATATGACAATAATATTAGATTCTTGCCATAAAATAAATAAAATCTGTAGATCTTGATCTTGAATTCTATTAAAAGTTAATATAGGATTAAAAGGGAAAATTAAAATTGTTAATTTAGCTTATTTGATTCCTTTTTAATTTATGTCTATTCCGGCTATAAGACCCACTCAATCACAATATGTGGTGAATGGGGCGATCTAGGCACTTTAGCAGAAAACCTAGTGAGGGTCTTATGGTTCTCCATTTGGGGAAGACTCGCGAGAGAACTTGGATTTTTACATGTTTACTAGTATGCTTAATGTCATCTTTTGTATTATGAATCTCTGTATGCATGATTATTTAATGTCTAATTGTTTACGCGCCTAATTAAATATGCCATATGTCTAAAAAGATGATGTTTATGTAGTCTATTAATTTTTACACGCCTAATGCATGCTCATAGTGACCAACCATTTGTTTCGTGGAAAACTGTTTTTGTGAAAAATTAATAAGACGTTAAACTAATGAAACTAGTTTTTCTTGATTTAAAAACTGGACGCTATGGACTCATGGGAAGTATGGCTCATCCACTAGAACAAACTTTAAGAGAAGTTTAAGGCGGGTTGTTTTTACGTAATTCCCTAAAGAAATAAGGTTTTTAATATGCTTCGCGCTGACCTGTTTCTCCGCTTCTTTGTGCGTTCGATTGGAGTTACCGTGAACCATGGCATGTCACTACAGTGTCATTACTAAAGGTTTTTAAAATTAGTGATACAAAGTTGGTTTGCATGCTTCTTTGTACACGCTTTTAACACATTTATGTGCATACCCCTTTGAAAATTTTAAGTCTATGCCATCCAACCGTAGAACACGTGCAATTGGTTTGAGTCTCTTTGTCAGACCCTGGACCCCTACCAACCCATGGTGAATTTCGCCTACTGGTCAGACCTTTGACGATTTTTACACGTTCTCGTTTGGTCGACTTAATTCGAGTCTCTTGGTCAGACCCTGGACCCGAGGCATAAGATGATACTAAACATGCTCTTAACATTATTACATGTTGACTAATGTTTTGACAAGTATCATAAATCTAAGAGTTGCATTAATTGCAATTAACGCTCGTCGCTTACCTCTTGCCCTACTTGTTTTCTCACTGGTCAGACCTCTGGTTAACAAGTAGGAGGTCAAGTTGGATCTTAGTCTTAATTAGTAAATTAATTGGGTAGTTAATTCTATTAAGAATTTAATTATCGAAAATACTAAATTGAACTTTCTATGTTCTGTTTAATTGTGTTTTGCAACATAATTCGTAAACGAAAGTTTGTTTTTCTTCAAAAGACAAACAGTCTCTTTTCCTAGTAAGAAGAGTGAGACATTACTTCTATCTATACTCATTGGTTGACAAGAATAAGATAGGATTATAATTGAAAATTATCAATTACAAGCATTAAACTCAGATTCACTTTCTTTCATTACCCTTCTTTTTCTGGCTGTTGTAAATAATTGAAAGATAAAATATTTAGAGTAATAGAGAACCATTTTGTCTATAGCTACCAATACTATATGACCTTTTGCACTTGTCACGATTTGTATGAGTTTAAACGCAATGAGCAAAGAAATTACTTTGCATATGCTGGGTATTTTTCTTACTCATTTTATTTCCTTAAAGGTTGCTAGAATTTACCGTGTGGCTATTGCAGAGAGTTATATGGGAGGATTATTGATGCTTAATCATTCAAGTGTAAATGCGAGCGCATTGAATGGGGCTAGTCGCTCGTCCTCCTCTACACAAGTAGCAAATTTCGTATGAGTTTCACTGCGTCAGAATTAACCTAATGTACCTGGAACGTGTACGGATTTAAAAGAGAATAGGAAAAAGTATTGTAAATTGTATTTGATTTCTAATGGTGATATCCACTTGCAATGTTGACAAATCCCGGTGGGAGTTTTGCATTTTATTATTACTGAAAAGTCTTTCTTGTAATGGTGGTCAAATTTCAGTGGGAGCTTACAAGATATATTTCCTTGTAGTCGCCCATATTATTTTAAGCTTGCTAGGAAATAATTCATTACTTTTTCGAACAAAAATTAACAAAACACATGTATAAGTAGTAAGATTGCATTTTTATTCTATATGATAACAAGTTCCATATCTGAGTTTGCTTTTTGAAATGTTATCTATAGAATAATAATCACAATTCCTTATTAAACATTATAGTTTGAAATCTGCTTGTAATATCTATGACATTATCATATTGTTTATACTTTCGAGCGCCTGTCTATTGTATTAAATAATGTTGTCCCGTACAACAAGTAGGAGAAATTCTTAAGTGTGTGCAAGGAAACAACATACAAACAATTATGATTATTGGTTTCTTTTTGACCGCAAGGTAAAGAAAGCAAAATCAATCTACTAGGACTTTAAAAGAAAGATGTTTGTTGCCATTTACATTAAAGTCAAAGAATATAATTAAAAACTACTTCATCTAATTGATACATGATTTAGTCAATATAATCATAGTTAATGATAATTATCATGATTTTGAAGTATGACATTAACTTGAAATTACTATTGAACTCAAGAGTTTGCGTTTATGATTACTTTAGTTAGTATAATTATGTTTACTTGTTAAGACATAATTATAAAGTTCTTGAATTTATCAATGACTGTTACATAAAGTATGTAGTTTAAATTGTTATGTCTTCTTGTTTAAGTCACATCGCATAATGTCCTTGAATTATTCGGAGACTTGTAACGTATAACTTGACATGTTCTGTTTTCTTGAAACACATGAACATAGAGTTAACATGAGGTCCTTAAATTATTCAAAGACTTATAATGTATATTTAACATGTTTTGTTTTCTTGTTAACACAAGAACATGGAATTCTTGAATTGTTCTGTTTTCTTGTGAACACATGAACAAAGAGTTCTTGCTAAATTCAAGAAATATACATTATAGCATGCACTTGGTTTTAAATACTGTGTATTCAATTTGGCTTGACCCAATTGACAAGCATTTGACCTAAAGAGAATTAAGTTATATAATGGAATTTTGATGGAGTCTCACAATTCCAATACTCATAGAATACCACATTATTATGGTATGTCTAATGTGTTGAAACAAACTATATTCATATTGTTTGCTTTCTGATAACTTGATTGGCTCTACCTCCAAAATCGATCAAGGTTAGAAGTTTGCGTGTGTCATGAATACACTTAATATAGTTTCAACCTAGAAGGTAATCAAGATATCATCTTTGGATTGAGATGAATCCTATTAGGTCTTGATTAAAGTTCTACAATTTGTTAAAATTTCCATGAAGCAGTATTATTACCAAGTTTAGAGATGAGACTGTATTATGTGGTTTTGTATTTTCCCTTTAAAGCAAAACCAATATATGTTGCTTAAATATTTAGTATTTAGAGAATTCTTCCCTACTACAATAGTAAGGGGGGAGGCATCTACAAATCTTGAAGATATTCAAGAACAAAATACATAAACTCTTTCAAATACACTTGCTATACACTAAGGTTTCCAGTTTAACAGGGAAATGTCGAAACCAGAATATTAGAATCACATTATAATATCGCAAGGAAGCCTTCATCACTTGAATGTGAGATATAAAAATTAGAGGATCATTTCCCAAAACCCTGCTCATTGCTAAGATACATAATCAAATCTTGTATCTGTATAAAGGTCTTAGAATAATGAATGCTAAGGATGCCGTCCTTACAAAAGGCAATGCAATGTTTTGAGCTTGAGTGATCTTTTACCAAAGAGTAAAACCTGTAAGGTTTAGATAGAATAAGTTTCTTTTAAAGAAACAGCTCATAAGGACAAATTGTATACATATTAATGCCTGACCGACGATAAGAAATTTGGAATCTACTCAAGCAAAATTGATATGAATTAATCTTTCTTTTTGTCAGTATTACTTTTAGAAAGATTAACTAATTGTCATACACTGTAATTTTCTTGAATCTTAACTAAGTCATAATTAAGGTTCATAACTCTTTCCTGGATGATTACCTTGCGGAGGGGTCGATGTGTGAATCATAAAGGGTTATGAGTCTATATATGGAAATATGGCATTTAAGTTTTAAGGATCTTTCCCTTAATGATTACATTTGCGGAGGAACGTGTGTTAATCAAAAAGGTCATGCGTATAGTATATATTTATATATATTTCTATTATATATATCTTATATCTATATATATATATATATATATAATCTTTATATAGTATACAAGATAAAAGAATCCAAGTGTAGATTGGATCATGCATTTAGGAGCTGAGATCTTAAGTTTAATCACAATATGATTTCTGATTAAATTAAGATGACTCCTGAGTATATCTGACATTGAGTGGGAGCACCATGTTGTTTTCTTAAATTCATATGTTGTATGACATATCGAAAGTATCATTCCACATAAGCTAGATATTAATCCTTAAGATTGGAATGAAACTTCTCTTGAGAATTTAGGATAAAAACCAAACGGACCTTGCACTACATGTTTATTAAGGTAACGTTGTGGAAATTAAGTCCAACACAAATTCAAATATGTCATTGAAGCAAGTCTTAAATGATATATTTCACTTGAGATAATTTAGTACATGGATAGAAACCTTGTGTTTTTTTTAAACTAAGGATTCATCATGTATATATATATATTATATTGTGTATGAGACTGGTTGTTACTTTTGCATGAGAGCAAGATGAGATAACAACAACAGTATCTAATTAAGAGATTTTAGTAGCATATTAATGAGGAGAATTTAGATGATGTTAAATACAAAGGTTTACGAAATTATATAAGGCATAAATGTTGTTTGTGTACAACTGATGGTCTAGAGAATAATACTTTAGTTCAAGAAGGATATTATCATTTATGATACATTGCTAACTAGATATGCTCACTTAAGAGCGTATTACATTTACTATTAAAGAATGAGAATACCCTTTACCTTTTAAGAAAATCTATAAAGATGACTGTCAGAGATAGGTATGTTTTTGACTTCAAACACCTACTAAAGGGTATATGTACCTTGTCCATACTATTGACTCTGCAATAGTCTGCTACCCTGAGTGAACATAGACACTCATCTTATTATTCAAAATTTTCAAATATGTGACTTTGAAACACGTATTCGGAAAGGTTTAAACAGATAAACTATTTAGCTGGTTTTCTTGTATAGAAAAGAGTTGAGAATGTTTGGATACATTGGACTTCAACTTGTAATTTTTTATATTGTTTCATGCATAATCTATTTTAGTATTTGGGATAATTGGGATTGTAAGCCAATTTTTACTTTATGATGAATGAAGATACGTGTGTATTTGTATCTACATATAATAATTGTTATCCAATATTTGCATGTTTAATCCTTGAATGATTTCTTATCATTTAAATATGTCCATTGTCGGTTAACAATATAGGAAATATTTGTTATGTAAGGCAAATTTGAGTGTTGGTTATATATTTGGAATAGTATGGATGTGGTCCCACCAATACTCATTGTATTCACGCTGCGATGCGTATTTTGGATACCCCAACACTTCGACGGAAAAGTTGGAACCTCGTACGGATGGAACCCTATGCCTAAATGACAGGAGTTGGTTACCTTGTTATGACGATTGTGCTTGGATTTTTGTTTGTGTGTTTGTGTATGCCGTTGCTTTTGTTTTGAGTATGGATTTGGCTATTACTCTATGTTGACAATGTTTCTCATTTCATTGTTTTCATGTAGACGTTTTCCAAAGTTGCCAGGAGTTGGGCTTCTAAAAGGTTCATGACGGGATGGTATACTCACTTTTTATTCTCAATCTTCTTTCTTATGTTGGTATCCTAGAAATCCAAATTCAACATATTGGCCCACTTTTAGTTGTTGTTGAAAACGATGTTTGTATTCGTGAAGTATTATTAAGTTTAGGATATCCTAGAAACCAAACCTAATGATTTGAAATTTTTTCTCATTGTTTGTCGTACCCTTATCATTTAACAGGCCAATACACAAGTTTAGAATTCAAACTGATCGAAAAACATGTGTGTTGTTTTTATTAAGATAACAAAACGATATTCAAGTATGAAGTGTCTAGTGTTATCATTGCCATCTTGTTTTCTTAAGTCATATAGGAGGCCAACTCTCACAATAATCATACATGATTCGTTATACGAATCATATATGATTTTCGCAATTCGTGACTGAAAAAAAAATCGAAAAAAAGTTCATCGAAAGTATATCGTGTCACCCGTCTACTGAAAGATAAAAAAATACTCGTCGCGATGGTGTATTTTTTGTCGTGTGACGATTTACCGTTTGTAAGATATTTTATTTTTAAAAAAGAGGTGAAAAGTGAGTTTTTTTATTTTTGATGAAAAAATGAGTGGCTAGGATTGGTTCATTGGATTTATGACAAATAATGGGTCTATGTTGATCTTAACTTAGGTGCTAGTCCAACTCCCAAATGGGAGCTGTTGGATTATGGTAGTCGGATAGCACGAATACATTACGAATATGTGAGCCTATTGGGGGCACACACGTTAATACACGGAGAATATATTTTATACTTCACGATATAAACCAAATGGATTAAAACCAATTAAGACATTAAATTGTTTCATGTCTTAAAGTTGAAGATCGAGTAGAAGGTTCCCATAAAGATTCCAGGTTTGGTTTGGAATAACTTATGGGTGATATGGGCCGGTTTTGGATAAGTGGAAGTAAGGAGAGTTGTGATAAGTTTATAACTTGTTTCCTAAGCATATCCCAACTAGGGTTGAGGGATTATAAATACCCCTCTTCCCATACCTCATTCTACACGCCTACAACCTTAAAACCCTAATCAGTTCTCGGTTTTCTTTGCTGTCCCCTTACCGAAATTTCCAGGCCCCTCTCTAGGGTTGTTTTGGATTTCGTTTCTTAATCAATAACCAAATAGGACCTAACACCATCAAGGGTTTTCGGTTCTTGTTTCACCTCCTAGCTCGACAAGTTTAATCACTCAAGGTTCGAAGTTAAAATCCTCATAAGGATTCTCGGTTAACTGTTTTCGGTCCAAGTGGTATTCGGTAAATAAGGGTTTGCTATAAACCCTAATTCGGTGCTTGTTTTTCGGTTACAAGTCAATAGTTTGTTTGGTAATCGGGTTAATTATACAAGGGTTGTTCGTTTGTGAAGTTAAGCCTAGCAAGCTTAATATATTCGGTTGACGTGATTGTGTGAGCAACCGTAAGGCGATTGTTTTAGTCGCTTAATTCGTTTTCTTGATCAATTGGCTAAGAGGTACGCTTTCTATTTACTTCTTGTATACGTGTTAATCATATGCTATTACTAGATCCAATCCGCTGCGTACTCGTAGTTACTTGGTTACCTAGATGTTAAATCCCAACAACAATTTCACTTTTAAAGAAGTTAAGAGTGAGTAGTTGATGCAGCCACTAAAGTTGTCTTTATTCGTTTTTTAGATAGTGACTCTTTAGGATAGGGAATGTCCATCGAAACATGTTTATTGTGAAAAGCTTACCATGACAAATTTAATGGTATCTACAGATCTGCTGTAAAAGTGTAGGCTAAAAAGCAGGGTAGCTATAGAAAATATGAGAAGGAAAAGATCCTGACGAATGTTTGTACATGTGCATATGCTGACTTTTGATGAATATTGTCTTGTTCTTGTTGTTTTTGAGTTCGTACAACACGAGACATCCTGAAGGCTGCAGCGTAGTTGGCATGCATCTATGCCAGACTAAGCTAGAATATAGGAAAGATGATTAGAAATATAGTGGTTGTGTTTTGGAGATTTTTTCGTAAATGTAAGAATTACATTCAAATTATGAAATTTTTCGTTAATCTGAGTAACAAACTATTGAGGAAATTAGCTTTTTTCCAACTTGCTGTAGCTTGTAGAAAATCCTTGCACACTAGGAATGAATTGTTGATTTTCTCTTAAAGAAGCTCTCCCGAATGACTTAATATGTTCATATTTAGATAGCTAGAAAGATTTTTTCTTACGTAGTGGTTGGGTTTAGTGAGTGATTAACTAGGTTGAAGCTGATGCTATGGGCAGTATGGGTAGTGTGTTTCATGTATTTTGACTTTTACTAAATCTTCCCCGTGTCTTTCAAATTCTACTTGTATATGAAATATCTAGGTCAGTTAAAACTTAAACTGTAGTTGGCTTAAAGCGAGTTTATGTCTGCATTTATTGGTGCGATTTAGGATGTACAAGATAGTTTTACTTCGAATAGATTTCATTATTCATATCCCACAATTTATGTTTTAAGAAAATCAACTTATCTGACTGCCATTTAGATCGGATTTGCAAATCTAAGATTGTTGACTTCTGGGAAAAGAGAACCTTAGAACCTTAAGCGTTAACTGAGGCAGAACCTTAGGAAACAACTGACGATTCAATATATACCAATCAGAACCATCAAACAGTGTAATTAGATTATTTTGGTGTTTCTATTAGCTATTAATCTCAATCCTTTTGATGCTAAACTTCATTATTGACAGAGATTATTTTTATATTTTAGGATATTGGTCCGGTTTTGCTAAGCTATTTCAGATATGGTTTGGATGCTCGGGATGTGTATTTTGTAACCATAAAACCTTTTTCGAAGAGTATCAAGCAATTTGAGTCGATTAGATCACTTATTATTTTCAAGATCACATTTTAATTACATTTCTCCCCTTATTTTAAATACTGATTCATTTAGTCTTTGAAATACCATGTGATTAAAATTTGTCATGAAAATCCTGTGGAGAAAACTTTTATACTTAGCATGCCGAAACAATTTTCTGTTTGCTCCCCCTCAATTTTACATATGTTTGACACCAAAAAAATAATACCAAGTTGTAAAATGAATATAAAATTGAGGGTTAGCATTGTTGAGCACACAATTTTGAAAGATTATGAATTGTCATTGAAGAATTCTTAAAAAATTGTGCTCAACCATAAATCATCTTATAACATACAATCTATTGAGTAGTCATTATTATTACAGATTTGTTATTAAGAGATTTTTGATAACGTTTTGAATACATAAAATGTCATGTTATGATGTATTCAAAATCATTAAAACTTTGTTTTTCGAAAAACTCCCCCTCAAACATTGACTCATTTTGAAAATGACACCAAATGTAGAAGAATTGTCTTGTAAAACTTTATAAGGGATGGAGTGTTGAACACACAATTTTAAAAGATTATGAATTGTCATTGAAGAATTCTTGAAAAATTGTGTTCAACATTTTGAAAAACATCATGTTAGAAGACTTCTCTTCTAATGCTAAGGATAAGCGCACTTATGCGTACACTCTCCTTTGTCGTTCGGGTCTGAGTTGCAATCTGAGAGCAATTACAAGTCATAAAGAAAAATAGAAATGACATGTTTCGAAAGCATTTGAAACTCTTGTTCGAACTTCATTTACATGCCCGTGTCGATGTTAATCAAGATTTCTAGGTACGTAAATGTTATCGATTCCAAGAGACATGTCGAGAAGATTCTTTTTGTTTCTTTACATGTGAATGTTGACCCTAATAACTGATCCTGTCCAAACAGCGGATTTTACTACTAAAATAGAAACCCATTGTTTGTTAATGATGCAGATGTATAGAACTACTCCAGTAGCGTTTCAAGAGTTCGCCTCGCCATTATGCATCTCGTTATGGTGATACGCTTTTGGGTTTATTATCTTCATCTGTCATTCCGCCAGTCTAATACGCATTGCAAATGTCCGTGTGTGTGTGTTTGTAATGATTTCACGTGTAGTGTCTTGTGATGATTTCACATATCAGTTCATGGAAGAAATTATGCTGATTTTTCTGGAATGCAGACTTATTCAGGCGAGGAAGAGTTATATTCGGTGTATGTCCCAACAAAAGTACATCGTCTACAGTTGGTGATATCTTCTTGTCCATTGTTGAAAGGAGTTCATTAGTACCGAATTTATCTGTTCGTGAAGGAAATTGGTAAGGTGACCGGATGAGATATTTTTCACACGCTTTTTGGATTTTCGTTGTTGTTGACTTGTGTCGCACTCGCTATGTTTTTGGACTTCTTATTTTTGTGTGAAAAAGATAACCTGTTGGTTACTCCGTGTGTCACATTGTAAAGTTGCTGTATATTTGTTTTTTTTATAACTAATTCAGAAGTGTCTTAGCGGAGCTCCAATGTTACTTCTGCGCTCTCTCTAAAGGCACACCATAAATGTGCTTGATTAATAATGAAATGGTGGGGGAGTCAAATGGAAAAAGTAAAAACCAAACTGTCTTTTAAAACAAAAAAAAATGTTTTCAGTTATCGTTGTATCTTAAAACTTAATTGACTTGTTTCTACTGTTAGCCGAGCCGCCAGCCCGCTAATTTGTGTTATCTGGCTCTAGTGCTACATCATACATTTATTCTTTTAATTAAAGTAGGATCGAGACGACGGGAGTGGCGCTCACAACAGTTCGTGCCAATTATTAGGTTTTTTTGCTGCATAAATTTGTCGGTCTCTTGTGGATTGTCGGCGCGCACGCAGATACTTAACAATCTGTGATACATTCGCTGCTTCAATGGGAAAGCTCTCCTCGAAACAATCTGAATGTTGGGACCCCTTCGCACGTCCTCGCGCAGAGCACTGTTGGCGCTCGCAATCATCTCGCTCACGACACTAGTTATGGTTCTGTCTTATTTGTCGTGTCCCACTGATTGGTGACTTAGCTTATATATGTAGAGAAGTAGTGGTGTTTATGGTGCTAGCGTGGGTTATGATTTTTTATATTGTGTGTTGTCATAACATGTAACTTGGAATTGGACTCGGGAGTAACGAGAACCAGGTGAATTATGTTATGATAAAAGCTAGATGTTGCGTTGTGTGTGATGTGTGTGTGTTGCTTCGGGGTGTGTGGGGGAGTCCCCCCCCCCCCCCCTGTCCCCCCCCAGTCCCCCCTTTTTTTTTTTTTTTTTTTTCTTTGTTTTTGTTTTTTGGACCACCCCTCCCCATAAGCACCTTTATATACTATCAGATTTCATACGTACTCCATTCTGCATGCTATGCTATGTGAGCGGGTGTGGAGGCGGCGGGAGAGAGGGGGATGCGGGACCAGAGTGTGTGTTTTTGCGCTTTCTCTCTCTTTTCTCTTCTCTGTTATTTTTTCTACTCCCCTTGTAAAGTACCATAACCACTCTTAACAATGATTTCTGTGTCTATTTATGTTATTGAGATTCTTACGCGTCCTTGTCTCTGCGTTTTGTCTCTTTGAACGTCGATCAATTTTTTTTCTTTGTTCTTTTTTTTTTTTTTTTTTTTTATTCTCTCTTTTTTTTTTAGAGCTGATTGTATTCTACGTTTTCTGATTAGTTATCATCTGAAGTTACCATAATTCTCTGGAGGGTGCGTGAAGACACAGTAGCGGTTCTCCAAGTTTACATAAGCCGGCAGTTGCGGTTTCTTTTGTGTAACTGTGAGATCACCGGCCTAGACGTGTTAGTACATTCTAGATACTGACTAGGGCTGTGTGTGATTAATACTCGTATAACGTTGTATTTCTTTAGAAAAAATTTAAAAACATGTTTTTGATACTTGTATCCCGCTTGAAATGAAACTCGTTGTCTTAACGCCATCAACATTGCAGTACATTCCTCCACTGACTATATCCAATCTCCACTGCTTATCGTTAAACAAACAATTATGCAATAACACGTTTAAGTTTTAACTAATTAAAGTTTCCAGAAAGTAATATGATGACAACCTGTCACTGTGTCAGCATTAACAATGAGGTGCATTTCCAAGTGGTAATTCTAACGCACCTCAAAAGGTGTGTATGTAGGTTCGGAGGGGCGTCGAGAAATAAGTCACTCGATACTTATCTAACTTTGACGAAAGGGTCACCGAAACATATAATCATTGCGCTTGAAGCTAAGTGTTTAGACAAAGACATTACCACAAAGTCATAGTTTCTCTGTAAATGTAAACTTTTGTGTAAAATTAGATAAAACTATCCGTAATTTTGTTTTAAATTCGTCTTAAACAGACTGTCTTTTTCTTAATTATCTATTCAATTAAACTCACCATAACATGAAGATTTCAAAGCAGTGGGGGACCCAGAAAAAAAAGGTTCTTTTACCAAGTCGAAATGGCAAGATAAACAAGTCAACCGGTCAACGGGTCGGGTTTAATTATGCCTTGTCGGATACCGTATAACACAAGTAACTAGACCAAAAATTTTGGATGCACCGCGTTGTTTATAATGCCTATTTAATGATTTTTATAAATTATGAAGTGGTTTTCACGTAATTTTCAAGATAATTCCTATAAAACATTCTATAATCTATATCGCTTCTAAAGGTTTTTTTTCCGTTCAAAGTGGTTCCCGGGCATCACCTGAAACATGCCTAGGTCCGCCTCTAATAATGGGGTCATGTTTGTAAGTGATTATTTGCCATCCTTACTAAACTATTCCTTTAACGATAATTTTTTTAGCATAAATATCGTGTTGATACATTATTTGTTATCATTTTTCTTACAGTGTGTTATATAACTCTATTACATTTATTTGACAGTCAATGCAACATATGAGTGTACTTTGATACGTAAGAAATATTATTCTTTGTGCTACAATATTATTGCCCACGTTATACTTGACACAAAAAAATGCATTAACTGCATGTCATGTTACAATATTACTGCCCACATTATACTTGACACAAAATATTGTGAATTTAACTGCATTGTGTGGATGGTTCGATCTGGCTCCAAACCTACTCTATAATTGGTGCGCTTTATTGGGTCAGGAGAGGGATGGAGACAACGGGCATTTGCCCAATGGTATTGGGAGTTTTACCCTCTAGCCAAGGTCTCATGTTCGAGGTTGCTTGTCTAGGGCGTAGGGAGTTTCTCCGCGTGTGTAAAGGGAAGGGTGCCATTGCCTTCTGGGCTGGACCCAACCTGGTTGTGTGGGCTCGCTACGCCTTCTGGGCTAGGGGCCATGTAGCCACAAATTGCCGTTCCAAAAAAAAAGGAGAGTTGATGGAGTTATTCTTTGTAGGTTGAATAATAACCGGTGCCAAAAGGCATAAGAGTTCAATTGTTCTCGGCAATTCACATTTTTTTGGATAATATCAAAAGAATACATTAATTAGAAATTTGGAATTACGTATTTTCAATCATGTTAACAGTTTTGCACCTCGAGCGGTCAACCAGGATTTTCGTTCACGAAACCGCCTTCGATCATCACCCCCGGGTTTATGGTTCAATCTCGGCCTTTATCATCTACCCGGTTCACGGTTCAATCGGTCGAGTCGACCCCAACTTTAAAAAAATGATAAAAAACTTGTAGAAATATGATTTCTGATTCACGGGCAGGCGTGCCACTATAAGTATATTCCAGCCGTAATATCACTGTGTCTTACATGTACTGACACACATAACTCTTGTAGTACTACTTTTTGATGCTTTAAGGTTTCAAAACGTGGTCAGGGCCTTTCTCGCTGGGTGAGCGCATCCGATTCTAAAGTCTTTTCCTAAACCACTTCCAAATGACACTTCTTCCCGTCGCATCCGTCTTCAGGACGAAAAAAAAAGGAGAGTTGATGGAGTTATTCTTTGTAGGTTGAATAATAACCGGTGCCAAAAGGCATAAGAGTTCAATTGTTCTCCGCAATTCACATTTTTTTGGATAATATCAAAAGAATACATTAATTAGAAATTTGGAATTACGTATTTTCAATTGTGGACAATAGTTGCTAGATTAAAGCACTCACACAAAATTGTCGAGCCCACGAGTCATGGTTCAACAGTTTAACCGGCGGTTCAACCGGATTTTTCGCTCGAAACCGCCTTCCGATCATCTACCCGGTTCATGGTTCAATCGGCCTTCCGATCATCTACCCGGTTCACGGTTCAATCGGTCGAGTCGACCCCAACTTTAAAAGAATGATAAAAAACTTGTAGAAATATGATTATAATTCCCTTGGCCCGGGCCCACTAAAATATATTCCAGCCGTAATATCACTCACTTACATGTACTGACACACATAACTCTTGTAGTACTACTTTTTGATGTTTTTAGGTTTCAAAACACACACATTTGACTCTCCACATGAAACGGTCTCTTTCTATTTCCACCAATATCTCACCTTAAACTATGTGTATATTTTCACTAACATATGAAATCCAATAAATACTTCACTTTAATCCCTTCCCCGCGCTAAATCCAAATATCTCAATCTGATTCGATCTTACTTTATTTATAAAAAATGATGCACGAAAAATCAAAAATCGATGATTCTAGCTTAGGCGATAGCATATCACCTTCGTCCTCATCTCCTAAACACGGCTACTATGTTCAAAGCTCATCACGTGATTCACACGATGATAAATCATCAACAAATAGTCGTCATTCGACTCCTATTGAGTCACCATCACATTCTTGACACTCAAGGACGTCCTCTTCTAGTCGTGTATCCGGGCCATATAGGTTTTCGCTTGTGGGAAAACATCATCCTAATTTTTTGAGGAAAAAGAAAGGGTGGCCGCCTTTGTTTAGTGTGATTGAAGAAGAAGACGAGGATTATGGTGATGATGATTTAATACCGGATAAACAGTTTATGCGACAATTTCGGTTTTTGATGCTTTTGATTGGGTTTGTGATGGTTTTTACGATTGTTTGTTTGATCATTTGGGGTGCAAGTAGGCCTTACAAACACTACAAGAAATAGGGGAACAGGTGACGGTCTTTTCCCCGGCGACATTTGTCGCTGGGGAATATGCACTAAACGACAAAAATGGGTCCTACGTGGCACCAATTCTCGTAGACTTTTTAGTCAAAGAATTCGGACGTTTTCCCCGGCGACATGTCGCCGGGGATAATGTCGTTAAATTTTGACCAAATATTTCTACGTAAAACGTGGCGGGAATTTTTCCCTTTTACTTTTCCCCGGCGACATGTCGCTGGGGATTCACTTGTTAATTAAAAAAAATAATTAGTGTTAATTACGTTTGAGGTGACGTGGACACTATTTTCCCCAGCGATATGTCGCTGGGGATACTACGTTAATAAAAAAAATAATTAGTGTCAATTGGTTTGGGCTTTTATATTACAAAATTGGGCTTCTGGTTTTTTTGGACAGTTTCCCCGGCGACATGTCGTCGGGGATAGTGTTTGACTTTGTTGACTTTCAACTAAACTACGTTTTTTAGGTTCGTTTCGGTCTGATATTCCGTATATTTTAACAAAAAATATAGATACGTTTTTAAGGTGTGTTAATGTTTGTACCATTGGCATGTCGAGGTGATATCGTTATACATAAACACATTCATATCATAAAAGTTTAAACAAAATCTTCACATACAATAAAACATACGAATTACATTGCAAATGACAAACTACTCCAAATTATACGAATAACATTGCACATGACAAACTACTCCAAATCACGTTTTTCCATTTCATTGAGAACTTCATGAAATAGTGCAGCCGAATTAACTGTGTGTTGTTCCGGATGCATATGCATGTCCATTGTTGCCTTGAGTACACTTATCTTTCCACGCAAGTGCTTGCAGTTTGAGCACTCTCCATAGGAGGAGATGAGGAGGCTGGAGGCTACGGGCACCTACACTGATGATGAGATCAATCGCTTGGCTAGAAGGGGTAAGCAGCGAGGGCACATTCTCGGTGTCGGTAGGGTATTGCCAGCACGGGTCACAGCCGGCCCAAGTAGGCCCGCGCCTGAAAGCACGCTCAAGAGCCTACACAAAAAGGTGGACTTCATGGTGAGTCTTTTTAAAAGTGACTCCAAGTTCCCTGATGCGTTTTCACAGTTTGAGTCGGCTGGTGCCAGCGGGAGTGGCGGGAGCGGCAGGTGCGGGGATGACGAGGAGAGTGCAGACGATCAGGAGGACGAGGATAAGGATGGCGATGGCGATAGTTAGTTGTGTTATATATGGGTTAGTATGCTACATTGTTACTTTATGTTCATCTTGACGACCTATAAACACTTGTTTCCCTATCCTATCATGTTGAATATTGACTTGTAAGCCCCGTTTATGACTAGGAAGCAACGTTTTGTAGACTTATTCGGATTTTGGACGATTTAGCTTTATTATGTTTTGGTTTTGGTACAAGTTGTGATGTATTTGTATTGAGTTAATCCGTTATATTGTATTGTGTTTTGGTACAAGTTGTGATGAGTTTATACAGGTTTTGGTACAGGTTTGATGTTTCGTAGATTTTTTCCGAAAAAATTCCGGAAAAAATCTGGAAATCGCCTGCTGTGCAGGCTGTATTAAAAAAAATGCAGACCATTCCCCGGCGACATGTCGCCGGGGATACCTGGATCTAAACGACAAAAACACGTTCCTTAGACGTTGACAAGTCAACGTATAAAGAAAACTATCCCAGCGACATGTCGCCGGGGATAATACGCAAGTAATTAATCGCTTAGTTAATGTCGTAATTACTTAATTTTAACTAGGACATTCCCCAGCGACATGTCGCCGGGGAATATGTGCCACGGTGGCATTAATTACTTGACTGAAAAATACGTGGGACCCACCGTGTCGCTGGGGATTGTCGCTGGAGAACGTATCCCTAGCGAGCGTTCCCCAGCGACCATTCCTCAGCGACAAGTCACTAGGGAATGGTATCCCCATCGACAAGTTGCTAGGGAAAGCCCCAAAATGTCGATGGGGAATGTGGGTAATGTTGTAGTGAAATTTCAAGTCCATATGAAGGTAAAACCTCTATTTTACTTATATCAATATCTAAATATATGTTTTTATTTATTTAGATTGTATGATGAATTATATATGTCTCAAAAACAAGTATCGTCAAGGAAATTTCACGTCAAGAAAAATTCTTTTTAGCGATTTCTGTAGCGACGTATTTAGTAAAAAAAATTGCGATACACTTTACGGCATGAATATAATAAATGCCACTTTACGACATGTATAATTTTGCGATACACACGTTACTGACATGTATAATTTTGCGATGCACTTTACAACATGTATTGCTAGTTTAGGAACGCAGTATTGATTAGTTTTAATTAGCTGAATGTAACTTTTACTTTGTTTGAAAATGTGCAATTAATGCCTTTTATTATAATTTTTAGCCTATTTATTATCGGTAAAAATTGGAAGTTGATAAATAATTTCTGACATAACTAGTAACTTGATTAAAATATATGAATGCGTGTAACCAATATATATGTTACTAAAAAGTATAATCAAATAATAAAATCATGTTTATCTTTATATAGTTAGTTAAAAAGAAATCGTGCTAATGATGCTTTAATCTACTTTATATGGTTCAAAAGAACAATTTTAGTTACAAAAACACCAAAAAGACACAAGCACTTGCAAAAGTGAACAATTTTTATGACTTTTGCATGATATGACATAATGTCGAAAGGATTAAACCTTGACAATCGATCCATAATGTGGAATATTACCTTGTTTAACTAGTCCGATGTACACAATTTACCTCGTTTTTTCTTTTTATGGTGCGGAATATTTAAAAATTTTGTATGTCGTAGAGTTGGAAAGTGAACAATTTCTATTATGGCGAAGGATCAGATAACACAGGAGTTTCGACTAAGTTGTTGACAATTAACTGTAGGGTGAAGATGAACATACACAACCCTGCTACATTTTTTGGCATACACGTCTCCTCAACTTCGTTGGATCTCTTTTATTCACGAATCGTCGTTGGGAGAGGTCAGGTAAGATCTTCAAACTCTTAGATTTTGTTTATGCGATTTGAATGTTAAAACTTTTTTTATAATGTTTCATTCTATTTGCTTTCATATTATAACAAAGATATGCAAATCAAGCACAAGATTTTTAAGAACTTAGGGAAAATATAACTTTTCTTCGAGTTGTTTACACTTATAAATATGGTATAAAATGCTCGCACAACTTACCCATAAGTACCACTTAATACATCTAAGCTTGATTAATTCTAAACTTGACAACTTTTCAAAAAACACACGCTATACTAATTTTAAAAAAAGCTTTATATTTCAGAAAACACGCGCTTTGCATGAAGGGTTAAACCAGTCACGATTTCGCAAGTTTAATTATTTTTCGTTATACACTGTCGTTTCGCACATGTATTCGTAGAGTTTAGCTAGTTTGTTGTTTTTTCTAATAGTTCTTGAACTACTATCAACCTAAGAAAAGCCAAAGGACAATGTTAATAAACGTGGAAGGTCGTCAAGTTCCTCTTTATGGAGCCGGGTGGGGCTTGGTTATGCCAAACATCAATGGTCGTGTCCCGGTTAACTTGAAATTTGAGATCAACTCGCAAGCCAACTTGGTAGGGCGGTTGGTGAAGACAAAACATCGACGCCAAGTCTTTTGCATCATGGAAATGGACTCTCAGAACAGCAAATTCGTTAATTTTAAGGAGAATTCGTGTTCGTATAGTTAAAGTGCAAATCATTATCTAGTATTAGCTCCGGTTTTACTTTATGAACATTTGTAGCAAGTTTGCCTTTCTATTTACATTTATTCTTTTCTTGATACTTTGGATTCAATAAGAGGATAAAGATTAATGGTCTTTCCCGTTACATATTGTGCTTTGAATTTAATTTGACCGATTAGTTCATTTTGTTGGCTGCCAAATTATTCTAATAGCACAAGAGATTAAGAATCGACTGTTTTGAACCAAGAAAGTTAATGGATATAAACTTTTGTACGTGCAAGAAAATGAAACATCAAGGTCCATTGTAGGCAACATGTACAGGTTGGGTAAATGGTTAAAACGGGTTCACACGACATGGGTCGTATATTTTTAGTGCAGCTCGAAACAGTCTGGTCTGGTCATGTTGACCCTGCAAACATAGCCCATCAAAAACAAAGCATCAAAAGCCCAACCCCACCCATTCGGTGAGGTTATATTTTCCGAAGTGAATATTTGATATTGGAAAATAAGTCCGATGATAAGTTGTAATAGAACAGGTTTCAGAAGATAGTATTTGGATGTTCTTTTGTTATTTGCAGTTGTATTAGATAAAAAGATGGTTTAGGTATTTGTTATATGCCTGAACTAGAATAAAACTCTCCAATCTTGAAAGAAAAGGAAGCCTTAATCGCTGCATAGTAAATTTAAGCTTTCCAAAGAGTTTCAGCATGCCACATGCTCCACTCCACAGCCTCGTTCTTAACCACTTCATACTCAAGCACATCTTTTGCTACTCGAGCCAAACCCAATCCCTCCCTCGGTTTCATAAGGCGTTGTATCGCCACAGTTTGTATGTCAACCATTTTCGAAAAGAAAAAAAAAACCGTCCAAAATATTCATTACCAGATAGTCCACATTTCTTAGCCTCTTCATGCCGCGCTCCATGCTAGAAGCAACGAAAATATGACGCGGGTTATTAAAAAAGCTGTAAAGCAAAAATATTTTGTTACAGTTGGATGTGTTAATAACGATAATAGAGAAAATTTCCACATCTCTGCTACATATAAAGCAAAAAATGTATATGCTTAAAACTTAAAAATTTTGAAAATGAGTAATGTTTAATCCTCAAAATACTCTTTTAACACTTAAATTCCTACATAAATTTCAAAGAAATATCGCCTTAACAATGTTCTCACTCAAAATTTCAAAAATGGCATGACATATTTGTTTAAATGTAGTTTCGAAATAAAGAGAAGACATTTTCTATATCTAATCCCGACATTATAATCCCTAGAAATTCATCCGCAAACTCTACTATACAAATCACCATATTATAACTTCTTTTTATTGTTGTGTTAGTTTATAGTTTATGAATTGAATAACCATAATATAGCAACTATAAATGTTTGTCGTTATAAAATCTCATTATTATGCACGGGTACTCATCTAGTTATAGAAGAAAGAGATGTGATTGTATTATCTCACATCATTTTTTCTTTTCCACAAAGATGCCAGTAGAGTTTTTACATTGGAAGCTCATAATCAACAGTCATGGAAAGGGAAATTATGCGGCACAACTGTGCCAGTTAACAAGCATATAATATACTCCGTATCCGAGTCAAGTTTTTCTGAGAAAAAGGTCATTTGATCAAATAAAAAAGAGATGAAATAATTTTTACCATTAGAAAAAAGGCCCCTGAAGTTTTTGCTATTGTTGATGTCTTTAGGTATTCCAGTGAGAGCATTTTTTTATTGATTTGTAAGAATTGAAAAGCTTTTTATACATTTGAGTGGTAACTTTTGGGTGATGTTATGATCATGTGTACTAAAGGACATTTGGCTTAGTAGTGTCTTAGTATTTGAGTGTATAAACAAAGGCTGCAGGTTTTAATCTTACTCTAGCTGATCACGGTCCGAAAACCGTACCGGACCAAAAACTAATTTGGTCCAAAACTCCGGACTAAAGACGAAGCCGAATTGTTTGGTTGGGTTAGTCGGTCCGACAAAGCTTAAATAGGGTGACACAAGACTGGGATCGAGGGACCTAAAATGAGCAATAAGGGTGATCGTGGGACCTGACTAAATCAGGTTGCGTTTCTGGTGGCTTTGGGATTTTAATTGAGTCTGGTCCGCGGTCTATTAATGCTCACCCCGAATCAGAGCGTAGGCATTCATGATGTGAGCGTTTAACAAAACATCTAAAACATATTAAAAACTTTATCTTTTTTTCAACCATAATGAGTTCATAGTTTATAAAAGTGGCATGAGCAAGTCTAAGATAATGAACCTATTCACTTTGCAAGCTTTGCATTGTGTCATAAATTGCCATACTTAGAGTAAGCTGCGTTAGGAACATATCAAAACTTAAAACTTATTTATTATATCTTAAAGTACTGACTATGATGTAGAAGGAACTCACATCTCCACTGGGGCGTTAATGTACATATATATTCTCTTGGAATCGTCAACACTATCACGGTACAACATTGTAACCTGGTTGCTGAATTCTTCAACTGACTCAGAAATTGCACGGATGCATCAACACAACAAGTACAGGAAGATGAAGATCAGTTGCATCACCCGTTCTTGTTCCTTGTATCTATAAACAATGATCTAAATAAGCTCATGCAAACCGCTTTAAAAAGCTAAACAATAAAGCCACATGAAGAAATGGTGCTCAATATGCTACGATCACTCAAAAATCAATACATTTAAACAGTCTGCTTGTTATGCTTGTTGCTATTGTACTTGAAAAAACAATACTACTACAACTGTTACTCAAAAATAATACTTCAATACTATAAACGAAAAAAATTACACATATACCCGGGTCTGGACGGATAAAGCCGGGTTTTAGCCGGTTATAGCCGGGTCTGAGCGAGTCTTAGCTGGGTTTGGCCAGATATAGCCGGATCTTGGCCGGATATAGCCGGGTCTTAGCCGAATTTGGCTGGATTTAGTCGGGTCTTGGCCTGGTTTGGCCGAGTTTGACCGGGTTTGGCCATAGCCGGGTCTTGGTCGGGGCTTGCCGGTTCCAACCGAATATGGCTGTGTATAGCCGGGTCTTGGCCGGGTCTGGCCGAATATAGCCGGGCCTAGGCCGGGTTTGGCCTGATATAGCCGGTTCTGACTAGGTCTGGCCGAATATAGCCGGGTCTAGGCCGGGTTTGGCCTAATATAGCCGGGTCTAACCGGGGCTTACCGGTTCCAACCGGATATGGCTGTGTATAGCCGGGTCTGGCCGAATATAGTCGGGTTTGGCCTGATATAGCCGGGTCTTGGCCAGATATAGCCGGGTCTTGGTCGGATATAGCCGGGTCTCACCGGGTCTTGGCCGGATATAGTTGGGGTTTGGCCTGGTTTCCAAACCAGGATATGATTGGTATTACCGGGTCTTGACTGTGGTCTGGTCCCGATATAACCGGTTATAGCTGGGTCCACGCTGTTATATCCCGGGTCTTGTCCAGATATTGCTGGGTTCTAACCAGTATATATCCGGGTTATTGGCGTTATCTAACCAGCAACCGGCATGATCGGCATCTGAAAAAGCTGTTAGTTCAAAGCCAGAACCCTTCGGATACCAGAGTCCCATGTGAATGGTACCTCTTAAGTATCGAAAGATCCTTTTAACCTCTTTGAGGTGTTTTTCAGTCGGTCTTGCTTGATATCTTGCACAATAACATACAGCTTGCACTATGTCTGGTCTACTAGATGTCAGATACATGAGTGACCCGATTTTGCTACGGTAGTCAGTTTGGTCTACGGGTTCACCACTCAAGTCTGCATCTAATTTAGGTTTCGTAGCCATTGGTGTACCAATGCTTTGTCCTTTTTCCATACCATGTTTTTTCAGAATCTCTAAAGTATATTTGGCCTGATTGATAAAAATACCGCGTGGGGATTGGTGGATCTGAAGTCCTAAAAAGAATTTCATTTCCCCCATTAAGGACATCTCAAATCTACCGTGCATTAATTTTTCAAAACGTTTTGAAAATTTAGGGTTTGTGGAACCAAAAATAATGTCATCAACGTAAATCTGCACAAGTAGAATGTCCTCCCCGTATTTTATCGTGAATAGGGTCGGGTCAATGATACCTTTAGTAAAACCTTTGGAAATCAGGAATTTTAAGAGTTCATCATACCAGGCTCTCGGAGCTTGTTTCAATCCATATAGAGCTTTCCTTAGACGGTAAACTTTGTCTGGATGATCAGGATCAACGAATCCGTCTGGTTGTGCAACATAAACCTCCTCCTTCAATAGACCATTAAGAAATGCCGTTTTCACGTCCATCTGATAAATTGGAAAAGACTTGTGTGCAGCATATGCGACAAAAATCCTGACAGCTTCCAAGCGAGCAACTGGAGCAAATGATTCTTCGAAATCAATACCCTCTTCCTAAGCATAACCCTTTGCTATAAGTCGTGCTTTGTTGCGAATTACAGTTTGGTCTTCATCCTTTTTGTTTTTCCATAACCACTTTAGCTTGATTACGTTCTTTCCAAAAGGTTTGTCAAAATCTTGAGGTTGATTGAAGGTATGCACATTTGAATTACCAATATTGCGTGAGGAAGACTCAGCATGTTCGTGTACCGGTGTACAGAAAGGATTGGTAAATTCTGCTTGATTATCGTTGTTTTCCTCAGCATGAACATTTGTTTGAGTTATCGGTTCTGATGTAGGGTAAATATTCGTTGAAGGGTATGTATCTTGTGGAGCAAAATTATCGGTGGGAGAAGATGACTTGTTGACACGAGAAGTACCATCATTGAAAAATTCAATTGAAGGTATGCATATTTGAATTACCAATATTGCGTGAGGAAGACTCAGCAATTTCTTGTACCGGTGTACAGAAAGGATTGGTAAATTCTGCTTGATGATCGTTGTTTTCCTCAGCATGAACATTTGTAGGAGTTGATGGTTCTGATGGAGGTTGAATATTCATTGAAGGTGGTGTGTCTTTTTGAATAGAATTGTCGGTGGGAGAAGAAGACTTGTTGACACGAGAAGTACCATCATTGAAAAATTCATCGTACAAAGGACCGAAAAGAAGATCCAACTCCTGTTGTGATTGAACTGTTGTATCTGCTGAAGGAGAAACATTTTGTAATTCTGGTGCGGGGTCAGGGTTGTCATAATCTGACGCCTTTTGTCGTTGGGGAACGAGGCCTGAAGTGTCATTAGCAACAGACGTCTCTGACATCTCTTTGATCTCATCAAATCTGAGATGGATGGATTCAACTATCAACCTTGTTCTCTTGTTGTAGACACGATATCCCTTTGACTGAGTGGAGTATCCCACCAAAATGCACGGATCCCCTTTTTCTTTCATCTTATCTAAGTTCTCACCATCTCTGGTTAGGTAACAAGTGCAACCAAAGATGTGAAGGTGTTTAATTGAGGGTTTTCTGTCATTAATGATGTGATATGCCATTTTCTCATGAGTTAGGATGATGATTGATCTGTTTTGAGTATAGCATGCGGTTGCAATTGCTTCAGCCCAAAAGAATAAAGGAAGTTTAGAAGCTGAAAGCATCGTACGAGCAGCCTCAACGAGAGTGCGGTTTTGTCTTTCGACAACGCCGTTCTGTTCAGGTGTTCGAGGTGTAGAAGTTTGATGCTCAATTCCTTCACTTAAAGAATGCAATAAGTGTCTTGTTAAAGAACTCAGTGCCTTTGTCAGTGCGAACTAGGAAATTACTGGGGCTGAATATTTCTTGATCAACGTGAAAAGTCTTTTAAAACTTTTGGTGTTTCATCCTTGGAAACTTTAGAAAGAAAGAGTCCCAAGTGGTACTGGAGAGTCTCCGTATTATATACCAGAAGTATTTTCTTCCAATTATGCTTTCAATCCGCATTTGACCACATAAGTCCATATAAAGCAAATATTAAACGCCTTTTGAACTTTGAATAGTCTTTGACTTGAATGAAAGAAAGAAAAAGATAAAAAAAACCAAAATAAAAACAATAAAAATTGAAAAATGAGATTAAAGAAGAAAAAAAAAAAAAAAAAAATAAAAGAAAAAAAAAGACACGGAAGAAGCAGAAAAAAAAAAAGAGAAGAGAAAGCAAAAAAGAAAAGAAAAAAAATAAAAAAAGGGGGAATGAAAAATGGAAAAATAAAAAACAGGAAAGAGAAGAAAAAATGAAAATGAAGATCCCCCTCCCTTCTCCCCCCTCCCCAGCTCGCCACCCCTCCCCCCCTAAGCCCCATCATGCCCAACCCATCTCCCCCAATCCTCCCCACTCCCCCCCCACCGCCCCCTCTCCCTCCGCCACCTCCATCTACCATCCCCCGCCTCGCACCTCTCCCGTCTTCCCCCTCCCTTCCCACCATCCCCCCACCCTCAATCCTCTTCCTCCCCCTCCCTCATCCATCTCTCACCACCCCCTTCGCGCCCCATTCCCCCGTCCCCGCTCCCCCTCCATCTCCTCGCCCCGCTCTCCCCCCCCCCACCCCCCCTACCCCCCGATCACTCCGTCCCTCCCCCCCTCCCCCCTCCCCCATCCCCCTCCTCCATCACCCCCCTCTACCCATCCGTTCCCAAGCAACTAAAAATCAAAACCACCCAACCCCCTCGGCCCCACCGAATCAACCAAACCCACCACCTTAAATTACCCCCCCACCCCCCACTAACAAATCCCCTGCCCTAATCAGACTACCTCCTAATGCTCATCTCCCTACAACGAATCCCACACCACCCACGCAACCGAAGGTATCATCAAACTCCCATCTCCCGCTATGGTCGAAGGGCAGCAGAAGAAACTTAATGACAAGTCAAATACCACGGCGACACCAATCCACTAAACCCCGAACTACAGTAACGTAACCCTGAAGCACACAAAAACAAAACCCGAATCTTATCGACATTCACACCACCAAATCCTCATCCCAGCAAATAGACCACCCAGCGACGAAGAAAACCATATGATAGAGATATTTTCCATTTAAGCCCAATCTACCATAACCAGCATTAGAAGCAAATTGAACAATGCCAGAAATGAACTAACCCAGTAATTTACAACAAAATGCACGCATAAATAAGATTTGCCCGCATGTGGCTTATTGCACAGCCAATATAACAAAGAATATGACGAGTTGATACAATCTTGCAGAGAATCTATAGGAATATGGAATACATGACAAATTGGATCCTACAGTGTTTGTGAGTGTGTTAAGACATAATTATCCACAGATAACTATTATCTATGGAAAAACTAACTATACATAGTCCCACTTTCGTTCCTAACCTTTAGGTTACCCATCTTCCTTTTTGTCTTAGGAACCCATGTATCATGCTGATTGTCAATTGTTGTGCTAATCCACCAATTTCAACTCCTTACTAGTCATCCATAAACAACATACCTATAGTGAACTCTTTGAATTTTGATAGTAGGATTCTGAAGCCAACTGTTTTCTATGTGGTGTTGCAACAATTTTTCGCTTGACTGTTTGGATTTTCTATACTAATATGAACTCCATTAGGATTCTAGTCTAGCATTACACAGTCTTTCAAAAACTAAGAAACACAAGCATCATGATTCTCATTAAACACAAACATACATTTTTCGCACAAGAAGCAACAAACAGGCAATAACATTAAGAAGTTCAGTAATTTAAACTGTCATAACACGCAGTTACAGACTTTGTTTTGATAGAATACTAGAAATCTAGGTGTTCTTCTAACCTCATCTTCTTAAACTTCACATGACTATGTTTGGACAAAGACAAAACTTTTTAGTTTATTGCTCCTAAGGTTGTGGTCTGCTAACATTTAGTTTTGTGAGCTACTCCTGTAATGTAGATACGCGAGGATTAACATTCTATAATTTTGATTCCACTGTGGTGCCTTCTAGTTGTGTGGTACTACTTGCAATCGATACATGCCTGGTTTAAATCACATTTGTGTTTCTTACAGCTTGCTTTGCTTTGTTTGAGTCAAATCTGTGGAGTGACCGGTTTTTGATAAACCCTCTGACTCTAAGTTATTTAAAACCGACTTTTTCTTGCAAAATATTTCTCACAAGAAGTCTGAAAAAGGAGCCGGTTTTAACCTAAAAACTGATGGTTAATGGAATCCTTTGAGCATTTGGTTGTCGAACAACAGATGGTTTATCAAACTTAGTGTCCACAGATTTTCCTTTGCATTTTTCAATGAGTTTCTTTAACTCACTTATTGCAATGTTCTTGTCTTGCAGTTGAGCTTTCAAATCTTGTATTTCAAAGAAATTGTTCAAACAGTTCCTTTCAAAATACATTTGACTCTTTCTTTGGCAAGTCGTGTTATTTTTCAGTTGTTTCTTGACATTTCTTGTAAAGCGATTTCAAGAGAAATTAAGTTTTTTCTAATTTAGCAAAACTTCGTAAAAGCTCAGTGTAAATCTCTTTACTTACAAATTCAGTTTGTTCAGAAAGCTTTTGTGTAAGACAGTCACATTCCCTAACTTTATGAAGATATAAGCATTGTAATTCGGTGATCTCATCTAAATCAGATGAAGATTGCAAATAAGAACACATAACATCTTTAGCCCACATTCTAGCAAAGCCATATACAAACATGTTTGATTATATTCTCTGCCTTATCAGATTCAATTTCATCTTCAAGAGATTCAACGTACTTTAAATCTGCATGCATTTCTTGCTTAAGTTCATGAACAAATGCGAAACTATCATTCTGAGTCTTAAGGGCAAGGGGCATCAAACACATCTTAATTAGGATTTCCATATCTTGAGCAGTTGGGTTACGAAGATGAAGAAGGTCGTTTGAATGTTTTACCCATGCTTGATCGACAATTTCTTTCAGATAGTAATATAATCGTCATGAAAAATATATGCTTGTCTACTTTTTGCTTATTGATTTAGACACTGGTAAGAAAATCTATGTTTTTGAAAATATTTGGTTTTGTTTTCACAAATGATTTTCTCTACATTTTCTTTCTTATTTCATTTTGCCTGTGCGAACTGAATTTCATAATGCTGAGTCGGGGGTTTAAAAATTTCATAAAGACTATTTAACTTTGTGTAGTCAAAAGGTTTCACTAAGTCTTTATTCAATTTTGATCGACTCTCGTTATCAAGAGTCAGAGTCTCTTCCCGATCGGGGACGAGTCTGTTTGCAGGATCAGATTGGTCCATGGGTGATCACATACAAACATGAGTATCATCATTTGAGCCTTTTAGAGTACCTTGGATTGGCAAAGGAAGGATCTACCATAAAAATTTAGGCATTTGGGTGCTAACATATGAATGGTTTGGATTGATTGACTCCGTTTGTAAACAATTTCATTCAAAAACTTTAACTGGTTTTCCATTGAAATCATTTTGTCAATATCTTTTTCTTCCTTAAGCTTCAAAATCCGTTATTACCCTTTTGTTTTCCCTCTTGACAAGACCTTCGTAATGTGACTTGGTTAAAAGACTCTGTTTGACTAACTCATCATGTTTCTCTTTGACAACTGAAATTTCATAGGCTTTAACTTTTAAACTTCTTTATGTTAATTTCTTTTATCTAATAGTCCCTAGAGTATCATTTAACCTTCGTTTAAGTTTGTCATAGTCAACTGTACGATCATTAAAGGCCTTGTACCTCTCAAACTCAGTCTGTTTATTTTGAAGTGCAACTAAGCAACTATCCCGAATACTATTAGATTCCCCTAGAGTTCTACTAGTTTTTCCGCAAGAATTACGATTTTCACGCAATTTAACTCTGATCAATGTTGCATTTGCTTTCTTTAATTGCTTTTGAATCTTTTTATTTTCATCGACATCAAGTTTCAAATTAGCAATTAAATTAGCAAGTGCAAACAAGCCTCATCATTCACCTTCTACATCATTTGGTCATCATGGAATTATCATTATCACACGACTGATCCGTGAGCGAATGAATTACTATCACCGTTTCCACTGCACATGTGTAACGAATGGATTCAATGGTCAAAATGTTGTATGTCATTGGAAACACATTATCGTATATCGAATTGTAACCTGTTCCAATGGCTCCAGCGTCTGTGCCCTGATCTCATTAGGAACCGTCCTGAATTCTTTGCATGTATACTGTAAAGTGCTTCTCACTCTTGACATCAATCTCTTCATCCGTGTCTGCTAGCCAGTCAATTGCTCTGCTTGAAGTTGAACAAAGATAACCTTTATCAGCTTGGTATGTACTTAATTACACATACCATTTTCCATTAAAAATGGACTTAAATGACTAAAAACGTACCAAAAATACATTGTATTTGTATGTTTTGCATTTGTATTGTGCAGGAAATGGATATTCAAGAAAAGGACAAAAAGAAAGCCAAAAACAAACAAAACCGAGCACGGGATGGAAAAGTGTGAAAAGACAAAGTCAAATCGAAGCCAAAGTCAGTCAAAGTCAAAAAGTCAACAGAAAAGTCAACCCCGACAAAGTCAAAGTCAACCCCGAGAAGCTGAATCAGAAAAATACAAACTTGAGGGACCAAAAATGCCAAATCATAAAGTTGTATGTCAAGGATAAAAGGTTCAAGGGCTGAAATTGCAATTTACCTAAAATATAACTTTAGGGGTTGATTCTGCCAAACCCCTAAAGTTATATCACACAAGGACCATGCATGTAATTAACATGTATGAGTTGAGGGGGCATTTCTGCCATCTCCCCAAACTTGTATCACCACAAGGACGAAAATTGCAAGATACATATAGGAGTTGAGGGGCTGTTTTTGCCATTTGCCCAAGCTTTTCCCCTGAGTTTAGAAAACCCAGACACTGTACACCCAAGCCCATTCCCGCCAAAACACCACTCACATGTTGTCTTCACCCTTTTTACCCTGCAACTCAAACAACACCAAGGATAAACCCTTCCCCCCTCTCCACTAACCTCTCTAAGTCACATGGTGCCATGCCACCTTGGCAATCCTATGTTGAGCACAAATTCTATGGCTGTGATGAATTTTTAAAGAAGCACAATGAAGATCAAGGGCTGAGATGACTTTGGGAAACCTCTCACTCAACAAAAACACCTCTGGATTGCCCTCACACAAGTAGCACAATCCTGTGTGCCTCTCACAAAAGAAACACAAGACATAGGCCAAGACTTTAAAGTTTCTAGTATAAATAGATAGCTTGTAAGCCTTCAATGGCATCTAGGTTTTAAACTTGTAATCTTTTAAGTTTTTTTATATATTATGTCTTTAATTTAAGCATTGTATCTGTTTTCTTAAGCAATTAATGAAGTATTGAGTTTTTAAGTAAAAATCCAACTTTTTAATTTCAAATCGTAAGTTGTTAATTTATTATAAGCTGTTTTCATTAAGTAACTTAAAAAGTTAAGTAGTAAAGAAAAAAAATAAAAAAATCCACTCTAAAATCACCACAGCTTATTTTGGATGATAAGCCAGAAATGGATGGGCTTATGGACACTACCAGCTTATCTTTGATAAGCTGGAGCTTGTAGACAAAGCTCTTAAGAGCTTATTTGCCCTTGTTTAGAGCAAAGGGCCTTGTAAGCCTTCTTTCCTTCATTTTTAGCTTATTTACTTGCATTAGCTTATTTTTAGCTTATTTGTGCTTATTTCTTATTTGAATATGCTTATTTATGTTTCTTGTTCATGTTTATGTATCTGTTTTTGAGACCCTTAGCTTAAATCACCCAAATCAGCTTAAAAAGCCCTTTTCAGTCTTTAAAGGGGTGTTTGGGATAAGACCCAAAATGGGTCAAAATGGTTTTTGCAATGGGTTAATGCCACTAAGTCAGTTTTAACTAGTTATATTAAGTGATTGTCATCTGTTATCAAAGGTTGTTAAAGCTTAGAATGCAATTTTAAGGTTTCAAGTAGTAGTAGTTCAAATCTGTGAACTTATAAAGAGATATATCAGCTTATCTGTGTAAGCTTTGATTAAGTGCTCATTATTGCTATTTTGAAACTTGTTTTTGAGTTAATAGGCATTAGGAAGAGTAATGGTTAAGTGTACATTTGCTAATTTGGCTTAGTCTAAATCTGTCAACTCCATTTTCAAGGTTTAAAAGCTTTTCTTTCATAAGCAATTAGTTTAGGGTTAACATAATTTTAGGGTCGGAATTTCCCAACACACAAGTAGGTTTAGAAGGCAGGTTGAATCTCGTTTTAACTTTAATTTCTTTAAAATTTGCTTATAGTTAAGTAAAGTTAGGCCTGCCCCCTTAACCTCATTAAAAGCTGAAATATCAAATAAGGCAAGTCATCTTTGTAAGCAAACAGCTTTCTCAAGGACTTTTTCTCGGTTTATTAACGCTTCCAAAACCAGAAATAGAGTGCTATCTAAAGAAGACCCTTAGGCCATACTTTAAAGCTCCCATAAGTCCTAAAACCATTATAAAATCCTTTCCTGAGTGCTTATTTTTAAGGCAAAGGTGCCCATATGGGCTGTTGGGCTTAAGTACCCCCCTGGTGCTGAGATTGCTTTTTGTGCTTATTGGCTTATCAATTTGCTCACTTTGGTCATACTGGATTTTTAGGAGTGTTTTGTTCTGTCGTTTGTTATTTTTTTTTTAAATTTGCTTTTATTTGGCCCTTAAAAGCCAAAAAGAAAAAGCTTTAGTGCCTTAGGTTTATATAAAAGTTCTGTCTGTCATAGCTTTTTCTAAGTAGCTTTGTATAGCTTATTTAACTTCCAAAATGCCTTTTGATTTTTGTTTTATATAGACTTTTGGTTAGGCTTTTAGGATTTTTAATTCAATAAGCCATAAGATTTTGTCTAAGGGCTTAAAAGTAAGCTCAAATAGGCCTTTTTGTCTGTTTGAATGCATTGATGTGTCAGATAGCTTATTTGCTTTTGTAAGCTTAATTTTCATTTTCTTGTGCTTATTTTTCATCTGTATTTGCTTATTGAGTGTTAGTTAGGTCTTAGTTTTCAGCTTGTTTGCATTCTAGTAGCTTTTCAAATCCAAAAATAATACAAAAAAGATAAAAAAAAATAGCATTTAACTTATAAATTCCATCCGTTCAACTTTTTGGCTCTTATTTCTTGTGCGTATTATTAATTGCATAAATATAAATTCAAAACGTTTTAAATGAAGTGCTGATGTTTTGTGTGCCTTAATCAGTCATAAAGAAAATTTTGCAAAAAAATAAATTTAAAAAGGGGAGGTGGAAGTCCTAGGGGAGCCCTGGCTCGATCCCAGGACCTCTACCACTCTACTTCCCCCTTTCTCAAGCATCAACCTCACCACACCTTACTAACAACTGCCCTTGGGACTTCTACATGAATTACTCTTGACAATTTATTCCTTAGAGCAGTTAAGCATTAAGCTTTTATAAGTCCCTTTTTGCTTTTGTAAAAGCTTATTGTCTCGAATAAGCTGATTTGGTCCCCTTTTTTCTAATTTTTTCTTAAGGTCCTGCTTCTGTTCTTCAGTATTTATTGTAATTTTCCTTTTAGAATTTTTACAAAATGTTTTAGTATTTTTTAGATTTTAATTTTCATTAAAACCGTTTTTAATTCATAATAAATTATTAAAAAGTCAAAAAAAATATAATTCTTTTTTTTTAAATTCTCTTTTATCATTTAGGTTCTAGGAAAAATAAATTTGAGGTCGTAGGGGTTAAAATTTTAGAATCTCATTTTTTAAAGAACGTGATTTGATCCCGTTCTTTCGTTTTGAGTTTTCGAGTTCAGAACGTCTTCGTCTTTAGTCTAGTTTTCTTTGTCCTTACTTTTTAGTCACTTAGGGCCATATAAAACTTAAAAATCCATTTTAAGTTTAATTTTGAATAATTTAGGTTTTTACGTGGTATTTAGGATTCCTGGTTTTCATTTTTAGGTTAAATCTTGTGTCGTTTTTAATCATTTTTAGTTGTTTAAATTAATTTTCTTTTAAAAATAGAAAAACCAATCATTCTCCATTTCCATTCACTCTCAAATCATCAAACCGTCATCGACTTTCAATTGCACACCTCGTTGGGACATAACGACCCGGGAAATCAAACTTCCGGTTACATATATATTTTATTTTGTGAATTCTTAACCAATCCTTGGCTAAGGGTATTTGGTTGATTGTTTGCTTTTATATACTATTGAACGAATCAATTTTTGGCGCCGCTACCGGGGAGGCTGTGAAACGATTATCGTAACGTTTGACAATTTGTGTTTGAATTTGTGAATATTTCTTCTATTTTTATAAGTTAAAATTTTTTTTTCCATAAAAAGAAATAATAAATAAATTCACCAAGTTGGTAAAAGAACACCAACATATAATACTTTCCATTGAAGTATTATCCATCAATAAGTTCCCAAATAAAAGATTCAAAAACTTGCCATTTGTGTCACTTACGAGGTACGGCTCACCTTGAAAAGTTAAACAAGCTATAAAGTGGGTATAAGGCGGGTTGTTCCAAGGAACTACGACCCTTTAGGAGAAAGTTCTAAAAGCACCGTGCTTTCTTCTACTCACGACTCACCTGTGGTTTTTCTCCCCTTTAAAAGAGCTTACGTTGAAGTAAGTCGATTATTTGGTTGAAGTTGTCCTATCTCGTTGTCCGTTAAAATAAATTTTGAATAGATTATTGAAAAACCATTTTTTTTTCATTTAGTGCATGCGCACTCGTTCTCAAAGCCGTAACCATACTAACAAACAACAACAACAAATCCCACGATTGTTTGTTTGAATCACTTGTATCTTCGAAGACCCTCATCACAAAGATCACAGAATCTCCCGTGTTACCGATGGCTCGATTATCTGTACTCAGTGGCGGAATTAGCTTCAAGCACCACCCCGCACGGGTTCTCGGAGGATGCCAATTGTTGTCGCCTGCAAATCACTGCAGGAGACAACTTTGAGTCTTTTAACCATAGTTTGCTACCCTGGTCAAATACAAGCAATTTTTGGACATGACAAATGAAGATCCTCATGCTCAGTTCCGAGAACTTCAACATGTTCACTTGATTCCAGGAGGTCCCAATCGTACAAACTCGTCGATTAGCACTTGGTTTTATGATCTATGCTTTTGCTTTGCTTCGTTTTCCCTCCTCGCAGGGGGGCCGCCCGGATTATTTGGCTCGGTTTTATGATCCGCCGCGAGCACTTGGAGGCTAGGGGGAGGCTGCGTGGGGGCCTGCGCGGGGGATTTTCGGGTGCTTTGGTTGTGCGGTCCGCCCTCCATAACGTACCCGTTGCTTCGTAATGAGGATTACATAAATTTCCACAACAACGTTTGATGAGTCTTTTCGTGGCCTGGGATCGATTCAGGGTTCTGCCTTCGTTTTTTCTACACTTTTTCTTCCTTTTTCTTGCAATGTTCTCATCATGGGTTTTTCTGAATTGCACCAATTGATACGTTTCTATAATGCTTTGATTACAAAGATCCTAGTTTCATTTAAATTCAGCAGTCAGGTGGTAAATTTTTGGTCAAATGGCCACGTGATTGCCTTTATTGGCATCATTGAAAGCAAGTCCAAAGTTCGTCACTCACGAAGTATAGCTGTTGTTTCCAAAGTGAGTAAAGTGAGTACGAGCTCTTCTACCCCAGCAGTTTCATCCGATGTTGCTGAGCTGAAAGATATGGTTAGAGCATTGATTCTCGATAAGAAAAACCAAACTCCAGCTCCCGCTCCTGTAAAAGCAGTCGAGCAAAGTTGTGTAACTTGCGGGGGTGGTCATTCTTACCAAAATTGTCCAGCCACCGATGGCAACATTTATCGTGACAATATCCAAGAATACGTGTCACAAGCCGCCGCAGTTAACTACAACCAAGGGAATGCCAGTTACCGACCTCAGATGGTTGCAAACCAAATTCGACCTCCCGGTTTTCCTCCTATGCAAAACCATCAAAACAACCAAAATCGGGGGATCAATTTCAACCAAAATCGGGGGAACAATTTTAACCAAAATCGGGGTAATAATTTCAATCAAGGACAAGTTTACCAACCCCAGATTAATCAACCCCCGACTTTTCAAGCTCCAGCTTACCAAGCTCCAGTTCCACCAGCACCAGGTGTGTCTAAGCCCGATTTTGATAACTACGTCAAAGCTAATGACGCGGTTATGCAAAATATGCAAAATCAAATGGCAAATATAACGGACCTGATCACCAAATTCGTGAATAGTAATACCGCTTCTACTTCGGGCTCGGGTTCTCTTCCAAGCAACACCATTGCTAACCCGAAAGGTGATGTGAAAGCAATCACTACCCGAAGCGGTGTTTCCTATAATGGACCTCAAATTTCTTCTCCTCCTAAAGAGAAGGAAAATGAACCCGAGGTGACAAAGGATACGGTGCAACCAAGCACCGAAAACATCCAACCTCCAGTGGTCCAAACTAATGACCAAATTGGTGAGCCCGTTGTTGCTTCAAAGACTAAACCAACCTTGCCTTATCCTTCAAGGGCCAACAAAGAAAAGCTCCGTGAAAAAGACGATCTTCTAGCTTCAAAATTTATGGAGATTTTTCGGAATCTCCATTTCGAGCTAAGTTTCGCGGACGCTCTCCTACACATGCCCAAATTTGCACCAATGTTTAGAAAGCTCCTCAATGACAAGGATAAGATGATTGAGTTGACAAAGACACCGGTAAACGAGAATTGCTCGGCGGTTATCCTAAAAAAGTTTCCCGAGAAACTTGGAGACCCCGGTAGATTTCTTATACCGTGTGATTTTCCGGAGATGAATGAATGCTTAGCCTTGGCCGATCTCGGTGCAAGCATCAACCTAATGCCTCTCTCCATTTGGAAAGAACTAAGTCTCCCAGCTTTGACCAAAACCCGAATGATACTTGAACTTGCCGACCGAACGATTTCTACTCCAACCGGCATCGCCGAGGATGTTTTCGTGAAAGTTGGAACGTTCTTCTTTCCTGCCGATTTTGTGGTCGTTGATTACGTTGCCGATCCTCGGGTTCCCCTAATCTTAGGAAGACCTTTCTTGAGGACGGCACGTGCCTTAATAGATGTTCACGGTGAACAAATGACCCTTAGACATGATGACCAATCCGTGACCTTCAAAGTTGGTGATACTAAGACTTTCTCCTACAATATCATTGAATCGGTTAACCGAGTCGATGTTATTGACATTGCTTGTGAAGAATATGTTCAAGAAGTACTTGAAATTTCTGAAAGTGGCAATCCCACTTCTACTTCGGACCTTATGATCGATTCTCGCTCTCCATCTTTCACTCCCTTCGGAGGAAGTGATTTTCTAATGGAAGAGATCGATGCATTTCTTGAACACGATGATTCAATACCACCGGGTGTTGACGGCATCTATGATTCTGAGGGAGATACTGTTTACCTTGAGGAATTGTTAAGTGTGATCAATAGTGACCCAAATCTCCCTCCGTCACCAGTTTGTGAAATTAATGTGCCTGAAAAGATTAAATCTTCATGTAAAGATCCTCCCGACCTAGTACTCAAAGACTTACCATCCCATCTTGAGTATGCGTTTCTGGAGACAAATTACCCATCATAATCGCTAAAAACTTGAAAGATGAGGATAAAACCACCCTGATCAAGGTTCTTAAGTCACATAAACATGCCATAGCTTGGAAGATTTATGATATTAAGGGGATAGATCCACAGTTTTGCACCCATAAGATTTTGATGGAGGAAAATGCCAAAACCGTAGTTCAACATCAAAGAAGGGTGAACCCCAAAATCCATGAGGTTATTAAGCAAGAAGTTATTAAACTTCTTGATGCTGGGTTAATTTATCCTATCTCGGACAGTCCCTGGTTAAGCCCGGTTCATTGTGTCCCTAAGAAGGGAGGCATAACCGTGGTAAAAAATGAAGAAAATGAGTTAATACCCACTAGGTTGGTTACGGGATGGCGAGTTTGCATCGATTACCGAAAACTCAATGATGCAACTCGTAAAGACCATTTCCCTTTACCATTCATGGATCAGATGCTTGAAAGATTAGCCGGAAATGAGTACTATTGCTTTTTGGACGGATTCTCCGGCTACTTTCAGATCCTAATTGACCCACTTGATCAAGAGAAGACCACCTTCACCTTCCCTTACGGGACATTTGCCTATCGCCGCATGCCTTTTGGGTTATGCAATGCACCGGGCACGTTCCAAAGGTGCATGGTTGCAATCTTTCACGATATGATTGAGAAAACCATGGAAGTCTTCATGGATGATTTCTCAGTTTTTTTTTGGTGACTCAACACTACTCGTTCTCTTCTTGCCTTCCCACTTAGAAAAAGCTTCCAAATGGTGTGAAGACACCAATCTTGTGCTAAATTGGGAAAAGTACCACTTTATGGTCAAGGAAGGCAATAGTCCTTGGCCATAAGATTCTAAATTAGGGAGTGAGTTGAACAAGGCAAAATTGATGTCATTGCAAAAAAAAAATTGCCTCATCATACTAACAGTTAAGGGAATTCGCATTTTCATCGGCAAGGCGGATTCTACCGCGATATATTCAGGACTTTTACCATAATCCCCGGGGCCTATGACCCACCTCCTTGAAAAGGAAACTCCGTTTATCTTCTCGAAGGAATGCATTGAAGCATTTGAAACCCTTAAGATGAAGTTAACCCAAGCTCCAATTCTAGTTGCTCCCGATTGGGACTTGCCCTTTGAAATCATGTGTGATGCAAGTGATTTTGCTGTAGGGGCAGTCCTCGGGCAACGTAAGACCAAGCACTTCCAACCGATACACTATGCAAGCAAGACTATGACCGAGGCTCAAGCACATTACACTACAACGGAAAAGGAATTACTTGCCGTAGTGTATGCTTTCGAGAAATTCCGGCCATATCTTGTCTTGTCCAAAAGTATAGTGTATACGGACCACTCGGCTCTCAAGTACTTGCTTGCTAAGCAGGATGCTAAGCCGAGATTGCTCCGGTGGATTTTGCTGCTCCAAGAATTTGATGTCGTGATCCGTGATAAAAAAGGAGCAGAAAATCTCGCCGCAGACCACCTTTCTAGACTTGAAAATCCCCATCAAAGTGAGCTCGAGAAAAAGGAAATTACGGAAACATTTCCTCTCGAGACACTTGGGATGGTTACCTTTCGTGGTGATGATAATGCCCCATGGTTTGCCGACTTTGCAAACTACCATGCGGGAAATTTTGTGATCAAAGGGATGTCGTCCCAACAGAAAAGAAAGTTTTTCAAAGACGTCAAACACTACTTTTGGGACGACCCCTTTCTATTCAAGATCTGTGCAGACCAAGTAATTAGGCGTTGTGTTTCGGGGCAAGAAGCGCTATTGTTTTGGCCCACTTTGGTTGGCACTGTAGCGTTTTGTAATTTTTTTTTTACTTTGGATCAGAAGTTGGGCCAGATTGTGAGCTAATTTTTTTGGCCCAATAATGTGGTTGGCATTGTAGCATGGTCAAAAGGGTGGTCAAACATTTGTGAAATGTATATAAGAGTAATTAAACATATACAGTACTCAACAAAATGCAACAAAATGCATGGTGGTGTAGTGGTGTTGTTACGGGATTCAATCAGGAAACCAATGAAACACACACAAAAATATATTCGTAGGTGTGAAAAAAGCTACTTCACATGATCAAATCCACCTTTTCAGTTTGTTATAAAAGCTCCTGACCCTTAATTAGTTGAAATTATAAATAAAAGTTTCACTGATGAATAATGAGTTTTAAATTTTCAAACAACTTAATGCAGCTTTCATCATTATTCATGGCGGCGTCTTCCATTCCTCATCGATGGAATATGATGTCTTTGTAAGTTTTAGAGGTGAAGATATCCGAAAAAACTTCATGGATCATCTGTTCAACGATTTCAAGCAAAAAGGAATTCATGCTTTTAGAGACGTCAACGGACTGCCTAAAGGAGAAGAGATATCTCGGCATCTCTATGAAGCCATTGAAGAATCAAGATTTTTAATAGTTGTCTTCTCAAAAAATTACGTTTCTTCAACATGGTGTTTGAGGGAACTTGTGAAAATACTTAAGTGCAAGCAAATTGAAAATCCCAAATATGAGGTTCGGATTATCTTTTATGATGCCAAGCCTGATGTGGTGAGGAAACAAAAAGGGAGTTATGCAGAAGCGTTCCGTAACCATGAAGTTTTAAATAGAACAGACGTGGGTGAATGGAAAGAAGCCTTACGCATGGCAGCTGACTTACAAGATGGGACCTCCGATACGACAAATGGGTATATTTTCTGCTTTGTTCAATTATCTTTACATTTGTTATTTTTTTACGAATCAATTAGTCTTGTAGCTCTACTAAAGCCTTGACACGATGTAGTTTTTTTCTTCTTTATATGGTTAACAGGTACGAGTCCAAGTTCATCCTTGCATCTCCAAAGACATCCTCAAAAAAATATGTGACGGACCCTTGCATGTTGGTGAAAACCTCGTTGGCATAGATTTCCATTTTGACAAATTAAACTTGTCACGCTTCATTGGGTCAGATAAGGTCAACATGATTGGAATATGTGGTATAAGTGGAATAGGAAAGACGACCCTTGCCAAAGCTATGTATAACTTGATATATATCCACTTTGAAGGAAGCTGCTTTTGTGAAGATGTCCAAGGAGTCTCAAAACGAGAAGGCCTAACTCAAGTTCAAATGCAAATGATTGGAAAGATCATGAAAATATAAGATCTGAAGATATCAAGTATTGGTGAAGGAATTATGGTTATAAAGCAGAGGATTGCATGTAAGCCGATCCTTCTTGTTTTGGATGATGGGGATGATCATGAGCAGTTAGAAGCACTAGCGAGTTCATCTGCTTATTATTTAGATGAGTATCAATCTCTTGAGCTCTTCAGTTACTATGCTTTTGAGAAAAAACATCTATGTATAGTCTACGAAGAAGTTGCTGAGAAGGTTGTGAAATACGTGCAAGGTCACCCTCTGGCCCTCAAAGTTTTGGGTCGTTTTTTATTTGGCAAAACTGTAGTTCAGTGGGATAGTGAACTGGAAAGGCTCAAAGTACATCCGAATGAAACGATACAAAGAGTGCTTCGTTTAAGTTACGATGGGCTAAACCTCCTTCTGCAAAATATCTTACTTGATATCGCATGTTTATTCATTGGAGAAAACAGTGATTTTGTAGCATGCATAGATGGCTGTAACTTTTTTGTAGATACAAACATGAGAGTTCTAGTTGATAAGTCATTAATCACGATCTCTAGCAATAAGTCACTTCAAATGCATGACTTGATTCAAACAATGGCAAGGGCGATTGTTTGTGAAGAATCTATCATGCCTGGGAAACAAAGAAGATTGTTGATTTCATCTAAGGTTGACGATATATCAGGTCAAAATAAGGTAAAAAAGTGGCATATAATTATTTTCCATTACATTAAATAAAAGTATAAGCAATTGCATATGTCACTCTTTTTAATTGAAGTTACATGTTTTTGTTTTTCGAGGTGGCAAAAACTGAAGCAGTTGAAGTTCTAGTCCTTTCATTAGAGAAATTTAGTCAAAAGGTTCACATAGATGCTAGTGATTTTGCAAATATGAAAAACTTGCGGATCCTGAAAATCTATCAAGAGGAAAAAGTATCTGAGCAGAAACTTGAATTGAAGGGCCACAATGTGATATTCTATGGAAATTTGTATTATTTGTCCAATGAGCTAAACTTTTCTATTGGCATGGATGCCCTTTCAAGTACTTACCTTCAGATTTCTATCCAAAAAATATTGTAGCCATTGACCTGTCTTACAGCAACATAAAACATTTTTGGAACACCTAAGGTATTTCCTTGTACACATATGTTTTCCTATTTGATAACTAATGATCCTAGAACTTATCTACTTCATTTTTTCTATCACTCTAAGTGCTTTAGAAGGTTGAAAGTAATGAAGCTAAGGTACTGTTGTATCCTAACAACCACCCCTGACTTCTCAGAGATTACAAATCTCGAAGAGCTAAGTCTTGAAGGTTGTGTGAATTTGGTTAGCGTTCATCCCTTAATTGGAATGCTTAAGAGGCTTGTTGTGTTAAATCTGAGAGACTGCAAAGGGCTTTGGAATTTTCCAAGTAGATTGGAAATGGATGCTCTTCAAGTTTTGAATCTAACAGGGTGCCTAAAAGTCGATCAACTCCCTGAAGCATTGGGTCAGATCAAAAGCTTAACGGAGCTTCATGTTGACAGAACTGCCATTACAGAACTTCCGTCTTTTGTATCCTCCCTAATAAAGCTTGAATCTATTGGGCCAAAACCCAATCAACCGGATTAATCCCAAACCCTCTGGAAAACCCAATAGAAGTCAAACGGGTCAAAACCCAACCCAACTGTCAAAGACAGTTAAATAACTGTCAAATAACAGTTATTTCCTAACAGACACGATGGTTCGACTGAACCGACACAACTTTTAGATCGCACCTTTTCATTTTGTATATATAGGAACAAATCTGTAAGAACAAATTGGATGACAGATTAGATTATATAAAAATCTTTACATTTGGTATATTTTGATTGCGTTTGAACATTCCGATCCAACATTTGGCATCAGAGCTATTGGTTAATCAAACCAAGATCATCATATACCATAGAAAATCACTGTGTTCCATTCGAATCAAAAAAACGGCACCAAGGTTTTTCCAAAAGACGTTTTCGAAGATCATACAAACACAACCCAGAAATATTTCTGTGTTTGTCAAAACATCTTTAACATAAGGCGAATCCAACATCGTCGCCAAGTGAAAAAGATCACCGGCAACGAAGGGTTTCAACCCAAAAACACATCGAAACAGAAACGGAAACCAGAACCCCAAAATCAAAGGGATTAGCCATTTTTTTTCTGTCACCGATTCGAAAAATAGAAACCACAAAATTGGATAACGCGAAGTCATCACAGAAAAACGGACGAAAGATTCTTACATCAAAAGGAACGAACATACCTTTTAAGAATCATAAAATCGAACCCATTTTTCCCAGAATCAATATTTGATTCGTGATTATCCGAGAATAAGAACCCCACATCAAACGGCGGTTTCTTCATCGAGATCCCCAAATTACACGAAACCCTAAAAAGGATTTCGCATCAATAACTAGAGGGAGCCCGTGGTTAAGAACACAAGGAGAAAGAGGCGAACAAAGATCGCCATCATAAGCGGCGGACGAATCCACCGGAGAAGAAGGCCTCACACCAGTGACGAACTCAACAAGGAGAGGGTCACCAAACAAAAGAAAGAGAGGCAGATATAGAAAAAGAGAGGCGGACAAAAAAAAGGGAGGAGACCAAATAAGGTTTTTTTAACCTAATCAGGTTCCAAAATTCAAAACACACCCTTTGCCTTTTCTTTTTTTTTCATTTCTATATATAAACTTTGATTATATAGAATTAGAGGTTTAGGATTTGACACTAGTTACCCCTTATAATTCTAGATAGGTAACTTAATCTAAACCGGAAGATAAAATATAGTAGTCGAGAAATTTTTACTGCCTACTATATTAAGTGAATAATTTTGTAAGGAGTAATTAACCTTAGGTTATTCGAACATAGATTTAAAGCCCCAAGGATAGTTTTTGGAATAAAAAAACTAGTCCCGATAATTTGTTGATACCCTTCAAGAGCACTTACCACAAAATCCGACACACTTAGTGTTAGGAATTTTATTTGGGAGATTTTATTTAGTATCCTAGAGATATGACGAAAAAAAGTGGAGATACTTCGAAGAAGGAAGTCGGTACTACAAGTACACCACAATTCCAATGTCCAATTTTAAAACCCTCGAATTACTCACTATGGGCAATTCGAATGCAAATTATCCTCGAAGCGAACGGTTTATGGGAAATGATAGAACCCAATGAAAAAACCCAAGCAGACAACAAAAAAGACAAAACTGCTATCGCATTCCTTTATCAATCCTTACCCGAAGAACAATTGCTTCAAATAACAAAACACAAAACCGCGAAAGCCATATGGAACGCCCTGAAAACTAGACACATAGGCGAAGAGAGAGTGCAACAAGCGCGGTTGCAAACCCTCAAGTCCGACTTTGAAATGCTACACATGAAGGAAGACGAAACAATCGACACCTTCACCACAAAACTAACGACGTTAGTAAACAAAGCAGCAAGTCTAGGGCACACTATGGAAGATGAAACACTAGTACGCAAACTATTAAATGTTGTACCAGATAGGTATCTACAAATAGTTGCGTCAATAGAACAATACTCAGACCTGAGTGAAATGACCTTAGAAGAAGCAATTGGTAGACTTAAAACCTACGAAGAAAGGATTAAGTACAGGCAAAATGTGGAAATAGAATAGACTATTATAACGATATGAAGAATAAGTAGAGCATTGGTATGTCGGATAAATATCATGCCGAAAGTAACTTTAAGAACGAAATAAGTAACAATTCAAAAAATATATGAAAGATAACTTCACACATAAAACCGATCCTTATAACATGTCTACATACAATCATTCAACCATAAATAATCCCCAACAACTATCCGCTCAAACCTCACAACAAATTCCAAATCTCCACTCAATCCATTCCTTCCCAACAACCAACCAACCATCAACCCCCCTTACTATTCTACCCTAATATTAATTCACCTCCCTCAATCCATCATTCACTTCTAACCATCCTCCCACACAAACACAAAAAAACCCAAAAAAAAAAAAAACCACCTCCAACACAAAAAAAAGAGAACACCCAAAAAAACCCACCCCCAAAAAACCCACAAAACCCCCCCCCCAAAAAATATTTTAAAAGATACAATATTTTTTACCTCCTTTTATTTAAACACTTAAATTTTTGTTCCTAATCTTCACAATATCCCCTTCTTTTTAAAAAAAAATACTATTTGGGGTGTATAGTGTCACCCACCCGCCCCCCCCCCCCCCGTGGAATTAACTCAAGAGAAAAAATATGATCAACCTGGACTCACGGAAGATCACAAAAGCAGAAGGTGCCAAGGTGGAAAAGCCGGAAGGATGGGGGAAAATCTACCTGGATATAAGAGACGTTCACAAGCACTACATGAAAATCCTTAAGAAATCAGATGTGGATTCAACATGAAGATGGTCAAGAAGACTTAAAGGACCTACACAGCAGGTTTGTGAGTTAGGGGAGATTGTTGGGCAAACCCAATTCAACCGGATTATTCCCAAACCGTGAAAAACTCAATAGAAAGTCAAACGGGTCAAGACCTAACCCAAATGTCTAAGACAGTTAAAAATAACTGTCAAATAACAGTTATTTCCTAACAGACACGATGGTTCGACTGAACCGACACAACTTTTAGATAGCACCTTTTCATTTGTATATATAGGAACAAATCTGTAAGAAAAAATTGGATGACAGATTTTGATTATATAAAAGAATCATTGTCATTCGCTGGCAAAAGGAGGATTCAACCTAGATGGTGGACTTCAATCACTGGTCCTTTTTGTTTACTAATTAGTAAACAACAACATTCCCAAAGATTAGTTTCATTGGCAGGTTTACATATGTTAAAGTCTTTGAATTTAAGCTAATGCAATTTAGTACAAGTGCCCGATGCAATTGGAATTTGTGTTGTTTTCAAGTGCAAGACATGTGTTTCCTCTATTATTATTTAGATATAATATATCATGGGAATAGCATTCCAGAGTGGTTTACAAATAGAAGTACGGAAAATCATGTAAAGGTTGAATTACCATCAGATTGGCGTTTCAATAAGTTTAGGGGATTTGGAATTTGTGTTGTTTTCAAGTGCAAAAAGCCTTTCAGCATGTTTGAAGGGTACTCTGTAAAGAACTTTGATGGAGCTTCTCTAAATCCTGAAGATTACTTTCCATATTATATTGAGGAATATTTTCAGAATGAAGAGATAGGAATCCAAGATTCATATATGATATAGTTGCACTATACGCGGGATATATGGAAATGGAAGGAAGCAAAGAATTTTGTTACATTTAGTTTCGAAGATTTTGAAGTGAAGTAGATGGGTGTAAGTCTTATTTATGATGAAGATATACAAAAAGAAAGTGATTTAAGTGTTCTCCAAGGCCTCCCACCTCCAACACAACATGGTGGTTTCTTGTGCATAGATGGGCTTATTTATACTTCTTGGTTGTGGTAGTTCATATGACTTATGTTTATAAATGATTTTTTCATGTAACACACTCCAATTGTTTGATGAAATCTAGATGGGTAGAAATCATTTAGTATATTATTTGGTACTAGTTATTACTCATCAACTTGTTTTTTATTCTTCTAAAAACCAACATTATATAGAAACAAAAGCTCAAAAGATTACAAAAGCCACCCCCAAATGCAAATGCAGGCACAAAAGGGGCACCAACCAAAACAACATACCCATAACCGATACAACCACCACAACCTAATATTACTCATCGCTAATATGCTACCATAAACGAGCACTAACCACTGTTCCTTTTCCAAGATTGCCTTCCCTTATCCTTGGTCTCCACCTTCTTGTTACCTAGGACAAACACCGTAAACACATATGCATAAACCAAACTCTTATCATCTAACACCAAACCTTTCACCTCGAAACCTCTCCTTTACTTTATTCAAACGAAATAGCTAGTCTTGTATCAACGAATGAATTTTTAAGTTATCCCTCATATTAAGAGAGGTGAAACTGTAAGTTACTAGCTAGTTGACAATCAAGATCAGGTCGTTTGTGTAGTTGATTCTACTTGTGTTAAAAAGCAAACTTGTTTAATAAACCAAGTTTTTAGAAAAGGCTCATGACTAGAATGTGTTGACTATTATGTTAGCAAATATGCATTCTACTATTTGCTTTGTAATTAACCTTGAGCGAGTTTTTACCTACCGACCCATTTCTTTTTCTTGGTCTAACAACTTCGAGAATTTGTAAAGCTGATTCTTTAATGTATTTCTAAAGTTACATCTATTTCTTCTTATCTAAGATTTGATGATTGTTGCTTCAGCAACCTTCCTACATGTGTAAGCTTTACCTTATACTATCTTGTTAATTTATCTTTAAATATGTCGTGTTACTTTGACAATCTCAGTTCAAGTACATAGGTCGATTTGTCTTCTGTTCTCAGCCTTGTCCTCTCCGGATGCTCTAATTATAGCAATACATACTTGAATAATTTGTAAAATGCTTTTTATGTTATCCTTAGTATATATATAGTATATATATTATATATTTATATATATAATTATACTATATACTAATGCTTAGCATAGCAAAAATTGTTAGCTCGTATTTGTTATGTATTGTATTTGTATTTGGGCTCAAGCCCACATCTAGAACATTCCAATGTATTGTATATATTCTCATATCAATAATAATATTGACAGAGAGTTTTCTTAAACCTACATGGTATCAGAGCCCACATCTAGAACATTCCAATGTATTGTATATATTCTCGTATCAATAATAATATCGACAGAGAGTTTTCCTAAACCTACAAAAATAAGGCTTATATTGTGTTTTAATGTTAACGTACTTGAGTTTGCTACCTGATATTATTTAGACGTAGTCTTGACTTGAACTTGAGTTTCATGATTGTGCATATGTAGCTAATTAAATTAGTTGAATGTACTAATGAAGAGTCCGCCTGATATTATTACTAATGTTTCTGGTAGTAGAATAATCATGTATCACTAGAGTTCCTATTAAAAGGTTGGCTATACACATGAGTACAATAATTTTTAAGAGAAAATAGTGATGAAGCATTAAAGTTTATAACATCTAAAAGAAGTTTGCAAATAGACATTGAATTAAGAACTCTCGAACAATAGAGGAAATTCAATGTTTTGCTTTAAAAAATCCCTTCCTTTTTTTCTCTTTTGTTAAAGAAGAGTACACCTCTTAATTTTGTTAAACACTTAAACTTAAGAAGGTGGATTTTTTTAATCTACATATGGAGGAAGTTAGCTCCACTTTAATACCTTTCAGCATATTGGTTAGTCTCGAGTCTCGACACCACAGATGTTATTGACTCTATGTCCATTTGATATAAAATTATTTCCGTTATCTCTCTTTCTCTATTAGCACTAGACAACGGGAGGTCTGTATGTGATTCTTCTTCTTATTTTTTTGGCCCAATCCACCCAACATGATTAAATTGTAGCACATTATACCCTATTGAACACAGTTTTACATTTAATAAATGATGTAGTTTCATTCATTTTTGCTCGTAAATTCATATTATATACGAGGAAATTGATTGTTTTATGTGTATAATGTTAAACATAAGTTTAAAAACTTCAAGCAACGAGATTGATATTTTAGCTGATTAAGTCAACTGAAGGAATATTACAAGAGAGTAGACTTTCTTAGGATGCGTGCAAAATGTAGCTGTATATGTAGAAAGACATTATCATGTGGTTCCATACTGTAAAAGACTATTACTAGTCAATATAAATTTGTTGATTGTTTTTTTCCTCTGTTTCTATTTATTGTTTAGGCAAATAACAACAAGAAACATCATACTTGTCACAATATGCTTTTATAACACCAAACTTCGATTTTGGTCTTCTGTGGTCATAAAAAGTCCATTTTTTTCCTTTTATGGGGTTCAGTGACCATTTTGCCCTTTCATGTATTTTACATTTTCAGTCCTTTTTAACTAAAAAATTTCACCAACCATCCAGGACCCTTCTTAATGAACATAATTTATTTTTACCAAGTTCTCGGCTAAATGTAATTACCCGACCCATCCTATTAAGTGAACACTATATATTTTAACCTGTTTTTTTAACAACATAACTTAAACTGTATTAAAAAATATACGAAGAGATAAACCATAACTATAAAACAAAGTAATTACTTACATAACAAAATATATTCTTATGGTACTAATAATAACCGTTAACATTCTATTTTTTTACATAACCATTGTTTGTCTAAACCCTTTATAGAGGGTGCCAAAATTGAATATGTTGTAAATACCAACACATTCATAGATAAACCTTCAGTGTCTAAACCCTTTTATAAAGGATGCCAAAACAGAATATGTTGTCATTAACAACACATTCGTACATAAGATATACAGTTTAGCAAAAGATTACTGTACATTACTGATAAAACACCAACATAATGCTTAATCACCCATCTTTCTTTTACCTTTCTTGACCTGCTCCTTGCTCTCCTTGGCCTGGTCCTTCACCTATTCCTTTTTAACTCCAAATTCTTTGTTAACAATCATCTCCCAGGTTTTATTATTTGCTAGACCAATGATGCAATTCCTTATAGGTTCACTCCTTTTGACAAGTTTCTTTGTTGATGAAGTGGAATTACTACTTGCTCCCTTTATTTTTGGACTGCTAAATTTCTTAGTAGTTGTTCCTATGGTTTTTGGACTCCATAACTCATCATCAGAATCATCTTTCCCATCCTCTGCTTCTTCATCTATCTCATCATCTTGTTCATCTGTCTCATCATCATCTTCATCTATCTCTTCCTCATCCTGATCATTGACATCCTCATACCAATTTAACAAATACTTTGATGGGCCTTTTTATGAAACAGTCATCTTTATCGAACTAGAAACACTCTTCTCCAAACAACCAGATTCATCAGATGAGCTTAACTCATCATAACTTGATACATATGAGCTTAGTTCTGATGAGCTTGAGTCATCAGATGAGCTTGACTCTGATGTGCTTGAACACTCAAGTTTTGATGTGCTTGAACACTCAAGTTCTGATGAGCTTGAACCAATTTCAATGACATCTGCATAAAACATAATAACTATGCATAAAACTCATGGCATAGTTATGTATACAAAGTTGTTATTTAAGAAATTAGGTACAAATTGTAATTGGTGTTGGCCTATAGAATGGACATCTAAAGTTGCAGGTGAGATTTAACTTCTATTTTCTTCACTTTGTGGTCAAATGGACTAATCTGGTACACCAAGTTCAATACATGTAAGTGTGTATGATGGAAACCATTAAAGGTGTGGAATTAGGAGTTGATTAAGTTTCAGCCACCGTTGGCGTACCTTTTGTTTTAGAAAGAACATTAATGTACTTGAAGAGGTGATTGCATTTGTAATGCTTAAACACATATGTAAATTTTTTATACTTAACAGGCCTTTGCCTAACAACATGGAAGATGTCTTTTAACCAAGTGGTAAAGGGTTGAGTCCATGCTCAGACAAAGGCATAACCTTAATCAGTACATTAACTTAGCATAACCTTAATAAATGTATTCATGTCCTGTTAAGGGGCTGCTGTAATAAGGAGTAAAAAAGTGTTTCTAACCTGTGTCAGGGTGAACATCTTGTTGATCCTGTTTTTCCTTTATATTTGAACACTCTTGGACATCAGCTTTTTTTGAACATTCTGGGACATCTAGAATAAATAAGAAAGTAATATGTCGATTGTATTCTCTAAAGTAAACATTACATCTTTACTAAACATAGAAGTTACCTGATTTTTTAGGCTCTGTTGTTTCACCCTCTGCTTTTTCAGGCTGTGCTATTTCAGGCTCAGCTTTTTCAAAGTATTTTATATATACGTCATCGGCTATGCTATGAAACAGAGAATCTGTCCAAGTATTTGGTTTCCCATACTTAGAAATAACCCAATTGTACATGTCGCAATTCAGTTCTGGTTGCTTAGGAAGAATGTGTTTGTTCACCTTATCTACACAACAACAAACATTGTTAGACCCTAAACACATTAATGACAATGCACTTTGCTGAACATAATGTATGGACAAAACAAATAGACCCCTCACTGCAGAATAACAAGTGAATATCTAACATTAAGTGCAATTAACAAGACCTCTTTCATTATTATTGCAGAGATACAAAACTGCCAAATGCATCGTCAATAATAAGTTTATGCACTGAATCAACTTAAACCTCGTAAACCATTTCTGACACCCGTAACTAGCCTAACCACTTTTAAGTACACAATTTTAGGTAACTTGATGCTAAATTTGTATTGAAATTTGCAGGTGGTCAAAGTGGGTCATGTCAGTTTTGTAGACCAGATCAACAATTATTTTTCAGTCAACCCCAGCAACATTTGTTTCTTCAAGTGATGAAACATTTTTCTTTTTGCTAATTGAGGTAGTTTAAAACCAATTTTTAAACTAGCTATAGCCAACAACATCTCTAACATCAAAGGTTAACTTTTTATACTAGAACACAAATCTAAGAATTATACTAGAATCCTATTACAGACCAAGTTAACTTTTTCTTTACATAACACACCAAACCCACATATATAATAATAATTTTTTTTAAATTTATTAATAATAATAATGTGTAATATCAAAAAAGTAATAAAAGTAACAAACCTTGTTCATCGCAATGTTCATTGTTCCCTGGTATTGATTGAAATTTTCATGGGTTATGAAATTAGGTTTGTTGGTTATTTGGATTGGGGGAAGAGAGATTGGGGGAGGGAAATACTGATGATATGATATACTTAGGGGTTTTCGTAGGGTTTTGTTAATTAGGGATTAAGGAAAAAAGATGATCAACCTGGGATTTGTTATTTAGGGTTTGAGTTGGGAAGATGATCGTGGGGATCGTCTATGTGTTTTTTAACTTTGACTTAATTTTTTGTTTTAATAAAGGTAGGAGTATTTTATATTGTATAGGATTTAATGTTAATATGAATGTTTGTTTAGGGACTAGTTATGTAATATCATGTAAGGACCTCAAAGGGCAAAATGATAACTGAACCTCATAAAAGGCTAAAAAAATGGACTTGTATGATCACAAAAGACCAAAATGTAAATTTGGTGTTATAAAAGCATATTGTGACAAGTATGATGTTTCTTCGTGTTATTTGCCTTTATGGTTTTAACTGATATTGAAAAATTAAGATGTTATTAAGTAGGTATTGCATGACTTGAAAAACATTTATTCAGGGTATCATACATGTTCCTTCTCTATGTTTTTTCCCAAAATTTCACCTATAGGTCTCAAATTTGTAGCCTATTTAACCATTAAGGCTAATAAAGCTGTTAAATTTGTTATAACTGACCATTTTGAAATTCTTTTTTTAATCCAAACACTCTTCTATGTTCATTTTTATCAATGAAAACTACAGAGTCTAATTTACTGGCACCAAATCTGGATGTCCAAACACCCTCTATATAGGAACTGAAGTTTTAGTTTATCTAAAAGTGGGGGATTAGAAGTGTAATTTATGGATATTAAGTTGACTTTTGGATATAAAAATGTGCAAGTGTTCTCCCATTGTTAATTGTATATTTGTATTCATGTCCTCTAATACTCTTTTTTTCTAAGAAAAGTTCATGTCCTCCACTTTGTGATCCTGACTGAATTTGTTAAAAGTGGTTGGCTGATTAGTACGTATTTCATAAAATGAATACTCGAACAAACTAATATTATGTGATGTCCTTATTATACCGCCGAACTATTGCTCTTCAGCTTTTTTGTAGATTTTTTTATTTCTGACGGATTAAGAGTAGATTGTGGTGTTTGAAGTTGCGATGTGTAGAGTAAGATAATAAACCTTGCTGCAGTGCTCTTGTCGATGCTAGCTCGACCAACTTTGAGACATGTTCATTTTTGTTATAAAAACTCGACATTTGTTTTGATTGCTGAAAACGTTATTCTTTGATACCTGCCTGCCTTCTGCATCCTGCTTCGTTGCACTAAAAGCTCAAGATCAGTTCCTTGAGGTAGCTACCATGACATGCTACATGTATTTCGACCCATTTAAATACAGGTCAGATTTCAACCCGTTCCCAAAATTACATCTTTTACCATTTATGTGAGTATTAACCACTGGTTCTATTCCAAGATTGCCTTAACCTTATCATTGGTCTTCACCTTCTTTGTACATGAGACAAACACAATAAACACATATACATAAACAGAGCTCTCATAAGTTTAATACTTTTAACTAAGACAGGTAAACACATATACAGCAGCCTTCTGTGCCAGTTGACAATCAACATCAGGTCATTTCTGTAACTGATTCTACTTATGTTTAACATGTACACCAAGTGTAAGATTTGATGATTTTCGCTTCAGCAACCTTCCTACATGTAAGATTTACCTTATACAATGTTTTTTTTCTCTTTCAAATATGTCTTGTTACTTAGATACTCAGTTGAAGTATATACGTTGATTTGTCTTGGGTCTCAGCCCTCTCCTCTCCGGATGCCTTAATGTTAGCAGTACCTATATATTCCTTTAATTCTAGCCTACTTGAGTTTGCTACATGACATTACTTAGAAGTAGTCATGACTTAAGCTTGAGTTTCATGATTGTGAGTTGGGATTTGATAAATTGTTAACCATTAACACTACGAGTACGCAGCAGATATGGATCAAGTAAGGTGTAAATGATTAACACACAATAAACAAACAAAAAGGAAAACTAGAAAACTAACCCTTAAAGATCAACTTCAAATGTAATGAAACAAAGTGACTAAGATGTCACCTCTACGAGTGCTCACACAAACACGTCCAACGAATGCGCCCGGATGCTATCCAGCAATCACGTATAACCCAATACAACCTTTGTACACCAACCCTAATGAAAACTAAGCCCCAAAGCCACTCTATACTTCTGGACCAAAATTCAGTGAAAGGAAACTAGGGTTTCCTAATTTTTGATAGAACCGAAAATGACCAGATGCAACTAAAAATCAGAACACCAAACCCTAGATCGAATCTACTTCTTGTCAAAGACCAAGAACCTGTTAAACCAACCCTAGATCTGCTGAGCAAACCTAGAGAACAAACCACTCTTGTTTATCCCATTTTTTGTTCACTGAAAATCAAATCTGCTAGGGTTATGAGAACCGAAAATCAACTAAAACCTAATTAAGGTTTATGAATTGATTAGTTTGGAGTAAGGACTGAATAGCAGCAGGTTTGTGATGTTATATATGTTGTTATATCGTTCATAAGCTCCAGGGGTGAAGGTTATATACCTAACAAACCCTAGTGATGATAAACAACACATAAGAAGTTGTATTCTTATCATAACTCTCAAACCAATCCTTATCCTCTAAGAAAATGCACCTAGACACTTTTAGGAATCCCTCTAATAGCTGATAACTACATTAGGACAATCATAGATTCCTTGTCTAGTTATTTTCGGCCCTAACGTTTAAAATTAGTAGCATACGTGAATTTATAAACGCACTCTAAGTGTTTAACGTGTTTGCCCCTAATAGGCTCACACATTTCTAGCCGTAATGAGCTAATCCAACTACCACATTCCAATAGCTCCCACTTGGGAGTTAGAGTAGCAGACAACACATATATTAACGACGGAAACGTCTAGCAACACTCACATTCGTTTTTAAACTAGAAATGTCTGAGATCAAGTTTCATAAACATTCTCAGTAGCATGGTTATGTGTCTCTTGATATCATCATCCCTTTGTTCAAATACCGTTAAACCATGGATATGGATCATAACTCATTCCATATAGTTTAACCATTTAGATTCTCGTTATAGAACTTAATACAGATATACCAAATGTAATGAAAAATCATCTTGCATTACCCTTTGGGTTCGGCCAAACAATTATCTGATTAATTCTTGAGAGGCACCAATGGTATCTTACTGCACATCAAGTGGAGGAACAAATTCTTTGTTGAATACAAGTGTTGTGAATGCTGCTTCACATCACTTCCAATAATAGTCTTTATAACTACCATTTTCAGGATAGCGTTTGACATAGAATTAAAAAGTGATATCCACACATACCAGAACTTGTTTGTATTCTCAAGTCTAAGGATGACTTAACTAACCATTTTCAAATTTTACTTATGACAACGGATCCATAAAGTAAACATTCGAAGGTTGGGGTGTCCAATACGCATCCCTTGTGAGTAACATATGAGTTTGGTGGGAACCTTCCATATATTCAAAGAATATAACCAACACTCACATTTGCCTTATGTAACAATACTCCCATATTGTTAACCGACAATGGACTTATTTAGAATGATAAATCATTCATGGATTAAATATGCAAATATAGGACAAACAATTGTTATATGAATGATAACAAATACCTCGTATCTTTATTCATCAGAAAATAAAATTGTCTTACAATCCCAATTATCCAAATGACTAATAAACACAGATTTACATGAAACTACTAGCTGGAAGCATTCCAATATTCCTAGTAAGTTCTGAATGCTTTGGAAAAGCCAACGCTTTTGTAAACGGATCAGCTAAGTTGTCATCTGTGTGAACTTTTTCTAACTTTATGTCACCAAATTCAATAACTTCGCGGAGGTAGTGAACTTTGGCACGGAAATGTCTAGCACCTTTAGTGATTCCAGACTCATTAGCTATAGCGATTGCTCCAGTATTATCACAATACATATTAATGGGTTTTTCAATTGTGGGAACAACACCGAGCCCAGAAATGAATTTCCTAACCCATACGTTCTAGACTTAGGCGGTACTTCTTCCTAAGACCTAGACACGCTAATTCCATCACAATTAGACGCATCCCCATAAAGCATCCTTATGTTGATTATAATATATCTTAGGATCTAAGTAATGGTGCTCTTAATAAACCCTAGCAAATCAAGACTTTACCCATTTACTGCTTAACGGCTCTTTATATACTAGTAGTCTACTGTCCGAGTCCTTACCAATGGAGTAAGAACGTACTCGTTGATACCAAGGTCACCTTATGGCTCAACTAAGCTCACTAAACTAAAGGCAAGGATAGGTCAATATTTAGTGAGATCCTATTACTCTAGATATATAAGCAAAATGGAAGATTATCCTAGAACTCTTAGCCTACGCCCAAAACACACACATAGAAAACAAGCGCATTAAATAGTAGGACTAGACCCAAGTTGAATATAGATGCATACTTAAGCACGTAAATGAATATAAATTGATAAACATAAACAACAATCAATGATAAATTAAGCAATCAAAATAAACAAATCAAACATTAGATCTTCATAAGCATTGCTGATACCCAAAGGTATCATCTGATAGTCATTATAAAAATACACACGATTTGATATATGAATGATTAAAATAAAGAAACCTCAATCAAATGCGTATTCGGTTGTGCAAAGATTACAAGAGTTTTCCTATGATCTTGAGGCTCTTATCTGACCTTCTATGCTCTTTTGACTCTTGGGCGACTGGGTGGTTTAGGGTTTCACTTGCATGCCTAAAATGAGTTTAGGGTCGTCTATTTATAAGGTCTAGAAGTTGGTTCGATACGACGTATCCAATGACTTAGATACGACGTATTGGAGTTTCTTGGAGTAAGGACTACATTTGATATCTTCCAGAATCTTCATGTACGATAAACATTAAATACGGCGTATTGAAGTTCTCTTGATATGGCGTATTGGGCTTGTTTCCTTCGTAGTCCTTATGAAGTGTAGGCATGGATACGCTGTATCTTCTTGATTGATACGGCATATTGATGTAAAACTAGTTAGTTCTTCTTTGTTGATGAAAGTACTGTATACGTCATATCGTTGATGTGGATACAGTGTCTTCTTCAAAGTCAGGCAATGGTCTTTTAATTCGTCAAAGTCTTGGATACGTCGTATAGGTCTAGAATAATACGGCGTATTCGCTGTCAGATCAGTAGACTTTCTCAAACTCTTCGTTTAAGCTCCAAAATGCGTGCCTTTTGGCATAACTTCACCAAGTACTTCATAATTACTGCAATTCCCTACATCGTTGATTTTTGATGTGTATCAACGAATAATTGATCCTTCATGTAATTCTTTTGATCTTTGCTTTGCGAACGATTATCTCCAATCATTCCTCTTTTTTTTGTTGCGATTTTTCTCCTTTTTTCATTTTTTTGCTAAACTATTCTTCAAATCTCGGTGTAGTTTCACCATCTTCACGATCATAATAATTCCGGATAATTTCGTTGATAGTCTTTGGACGTACCAATAATTGCGATGGTAGTAAAAATACATGATTTTTGACTCTAATATACATTCCCATTTGCAATGTACAAATTTCCAACCGTACCAAAGATAGAAAATGACACAAGACTCGAGAAATACAAACTTTACACTAAAATCAACTAGCAACTGTAAATTAAACTTAATCTAACAGGGTATGTTAAGGTGTAAGGGTGTAACAAAACAAACAAGTTGGTGACAAAATTCAACTATTACATATTTCTGGAATAGTCTATTCAGTAATTCCTAGAAATTCCCTTTCAGTCGTTCCATGATACATAATAGAAGAAACGAATAGATAGGCTCTGTTGGTTGTTCTAGGGGTATCTTACTCTTAAAGTGAGAGTAAACAAAGGGTTTAAATGGGAGGTTAACTAACCGGTGTAGTTAATTATGAAACAACCTGTATAAGGGCGTTTGGGTGTAAACATAAAAATTTACCAATTAAAAATAAGTTACACCAATTCAATCCATAACCCTCATCACTGTGGTCTCGAATCGATATACCAAGCCAATTCAAAGTCCTACTCATCACCGGCACACTCAATAATTTACTATAATTTAGGAAACATTGGTGAAACCGGATAGGCAAAATTCTCACAATATCTAACAAGAGGTTTATTGTGTCGAGTTATGTAAACAATGTAATTTCACAAAGTATGCATGAATTTTTTTAAATTTGAGCAAATTTAAGCAGGCCACATGACCACAACCCATGACCATACCATTTTGACCCATTTTGGGCTTAAACCAAACACCCCTTTAGTTTTTTAAAACAGGTTTTAAAAGCTTTTATGGACTGAATTAAGCTCAAATTTTTAAAGACAATTATCAAGCATGAACTATTAAGCAATAATTAGTAAAAAGCAAAAGGAAATAAGCACTTTAATAAGCTAATAAGCAAAAGGCAGAAATAAGCTATCTAGGCAGTTTTAGCTTAAAACTTAAAACAAAAGCATACAATCAATAGCAGACACAAATAAGACATAAACAATCATTAAAAACAAGGATAAGCTAAAAATAAGAAACAATAAGCTATAGCTACAGTACTAATAAGCTGAAATTTAAAAGGAAGGTACCTTAACTCCTTGCTCAAAACAGGAGTGCTGAATTCCTAAATAATGCTCTAAGACCTACCCAAGCTTACAAATAAGCTATCTAAGAAACCCAATGAGCCATCCAAGTCTGCTCATTCATCCAATAAGCTTAATTCAACACGCCTTTTTTCTTTCTTTTTGGTTTCCTTTTCTTAATTCTTGTACAAACATGTAAACAGTTTATATGACAACTTATGTGAGAGCTTAAAAGTGAGCTTAAAGTAAACTTAAGTTAACTTTGGGAACTTTGGAACACAAATTAAAACACAAGCCGAATTTTCATTAAACTTTTAAAAGAAATTACAAGTAAATAAAAGCTAGCTAAAAACTTAAAACTGAACTCTTCCTAAAACTACTACCCCCTTTTGCCTCAAGGGCTTACAAGCTTTTTATAGAAAAATTAGCTAGGGTCTCTCTTTGGTCTTTGTTTTCTCCTATTGTGCTTCTTTGCTGAGATAAAACAAGCCATTTGTGCTTGTTTGTGTTTCTTTGTGTGAGTAATGAGCTTAAAAACCATTTGCAGCCATTGATTGAGTCTGTGTACTTTAGGATCATGATCCCCACCATTAATCTTGCTCGAAAGTTGTGAGGATTGCCACATTGGCAACCTTTCTTAGGTTAGGGTGTTAGTGGAGGTAGAGGGTGAGGTTTATCCATGGTAATTGGGGTGAAGGGATAAAAAGGGGATGGTTAACCCGTGAATGGTTTGGGAGGGAGGGGGGATGGCGGGAAAACCTGTTATAAACAGGTTTGGGGTGACAGGGTGTAAGTTTGTTTAGTTGGCAATATTGGTCCCCCAAAGTTATATTGTGTATTGCAATCTTGGTCCTTGTGGTGATACAAGGTTGAGGGTTTGGCAGAAATGCCCCCTCAACCTTATAACTCTCATTGCAAAAACAGTCCATGTGGTAAAACAAGTTTGGGACATTGGCAGGAATGCCCCCTCACTTGTTATTTCAAGTAAATTGCAAAATCAGCCCTTGTAGTCTTTTTCTTCTTGTAATACACTTAGGGATTTGGCATTTTTGGTCCCTCAAGTTATATTTCTTCTGATTTTGACTTCCTCTTGACTTTGACTTTGTCGGGGTTGACTTTTTGGCTTCGATTTGGCTTCGTCTTTTCACACTTTTCCATTCCGTGCTCAGTTTTGTCGTTTTTGGCTTTGTTTTTCGTCCTTTTGTGAATATCCGTTTCCTGCACAACACAAATGCAAAACAAACATATATTTGGCAATTTTTGTCTGTTTTTGGTCATTTAAGTCCGTTTTTAATGGAAAAAGGTATGTGTAATTAAGCACATACCAAAATCCCCCATACTAAGGTATTGCCGTGTCCTCACGCAATGTTATGAAGTAAACACTTAGAAAACTAAGAATCTCGATCCCCCTTGACTAATAACCTTCAATCACCCTGACTATTAACCTCAAAAAGTTAGCAAGTGTTCGTTCAAGAAAACTACAAAAGAATCAATAGCTCGACATGCCCCGGATATCACCTTTTTTGTATTTACATATAATCTCACTAATATTTTTGTATTTTCGCTTTTTAATCTCTATTTGACTTTCGTTATTAAGCTTTTAGGCGTATCATAGAAACAATAACATTTCAATATCCTAAATGGCCTGAAAGGGTAATTTCATCGTTCACCGCTTATTCCCAACCAAGCTTAAAACAAAATCACCGTTTTTAAAGTAAAAGAATAGATGCTAACACTTACTCATATGTGGCACTTGTAAACTTTTCACTCCGACAATTATTATATTAAGGTGAATGTGCTATTTCAAATTTCAACCATGGATCAATTTATTTTTTCAAAATTCTATGCTTCACGTTCAACCGAGAATAATGAGTTTGAGCGAGATAATCCAATGTTAGCGACTTTGTCTGGCACATACTCCAACCTTGCGGCTATTTGTGTCCAGGCTTTGACACCCCAAAGGACTAGTATCGGGACTCACGTTGACTTCGGTTTTAAAAATTCTTTGGTTTTTGTATTCACACAGCTTAAAATGAATTAGTCAAGACGTTCAAAAGCATATTTAAATTTAAGAATTGAGAGTTTCCCTTTTTATATTTATTCTACATACATCACTCCTTTCATGCAAACTGTTTACATATCTGAATCTTCGATCCTTTTAGAACGGCAGCAACAATCGGTTTTGAGACTGGCCAAGTTGCAGCAATCTTTTATCAGTCTCGGATTATTATTTTACTGATGGGCTATCTTTGAAGATCTTGCAACAATCGGTTGTGAGCGGATGATGCAGTAAACCTTTTTCAGCCCTTAGTTTTATAATTATTATTCCATCATATTTTTTTCATTTTTTTCATCATTATTTCATCAATTTAATTATATATACTATATAATATATATATTTATATATATATATATATAATAATATATTTTTTATATTCTATTATATACTATATATATCGTCATACCCAAACGTTATATAGACGCCCCCCCCCCCCCCCCCCCCCCTTCGCATACACCCCCACCCCCCTCCTTTTTTTAGAAAATTTAAATATAATTTGAACTAAACTACAAAATTATTGTTGACTATTTTCTCTAAAAATTTATTGGATTTAAGTTTGTTTTCAAAGATAGCACGAATTATTAGTTCCGATTAGGGGCTTATGGGAGAAAAAACACAATTTACACTTATGAGCTATTAAGATTTCACAATTTATCCTTGTTTAGCATCCAAACTTCATACATCACTCTATCATTTTTTCGTTCTTCGCGAGGAGGATCTTAGGAACGCTCTTAGTCTAAAAGTTAAGCGTCACAAGCTAGAGACTCATACCACGCTCATTCAATGTCTATAATTTATTTCTCCATTCTACCCTGTGGGAAAGACAAAATTTGGGACAAAACACTTATTTTATTTTTGAAATTTTTTTTAAAATTTTTTCATTTTTTTTTGAAATTTTGGTGGTAAAAACGGGCTTACGTGAAGACAACGGTTGCAGGCAAAAATCAAATCGAAGATACCCCCCCATACTAGAACTGAACATTGTCCTTAATGTTTTAAGGGGTTTCTAGTAATCTTAAGGCCAGTTATAAAAGTATGCCAAACGAAAAACGTTAGTCGATAAAGATTAGGATTACTGGATTCCTAATGGAAGTGGGATTTGAAGCATCGAGGAAACAAAACATTGAGTAGCTGAGGAGCCTTCAAAATCCGGGCAATCCGGGACAATATAATAAACACAAAACATGGATAATGGACGAGGAGAGCCTCCTCACAACAACACAACACTTATTCATTACTAACAAGCTACTACTACGGATAAACTAGGATAAGCATGGGGTGCCTCCCACGAAGGTTGTTTAGGGTCACTCATGCTTGACGCAATACCTTGAATTTAATTGTCGCTTAGGAAGGTTTGGAGATCCGGGATATCCATAGCAGGGACATCCCCTCCAAAATAGTGCTTCAGACGATGACCATTTACTTTGAAGTTAGGCCCGGAGTTTTGGGATAACTTAACGGTGCCATACGGAAAGACTTGAAACAAATGGTAATGGTCCCTGACACAGCGGGACTTCAACTTTTTCCTGGAGAAAAGTTTCAATCTTGAGTTTAAAGTGGGACTTCGATCACGACGTTGATAACGCGGTTTTTGATCTTTGCGTTCTTGATCCTTTATTTTTCTCTTTGTTAAAATCAAAGAATTTTACATAGGCTTGATCCGCAGTTCACTTAATTCATTGGAGTTAACTTTGCGTTGATCTTCCCGGCGAGTTTTGAGATCAAAGTTTGCATGTTTAAGGGCCCAGTAAGCTTTGTGCTCAACTTATCGGCAACATGACATGCCTTTCCATTCTTAGCTTGTACGGTGCTTATTTATTGTGCTCCCGATGGGTGTTTTGTGCTTCCAATTCTTGTTTATCAACTTCTTCATCCGTGTCTGCTAGCCAATCAGCTTGCTCTGCTTGTAGTGGCACACCTTGCTCAGCTTGTTTGCACAACAACATCTTTTCCTTGTGATACGTGTAGTCTTTAACCCACTTTGGCTTTCTGCATTCCTTAGCTAAGTGGCTAAAGTCTTTGCAGTTAAAACACTGTATCCCATTCTGTATGCTATCTACCTTAGTGCTAAGTTCCTAGCCCAGGCTTACTGTCATTTGTCCTTGGTATTCCAAACTCCAAAATGATTGTCATTCGTCTTCTCTTTAGAGAAGTATTTGCAGTCTTGTTTCTGGAGTTTGATGAAGTTCTAAGGTTGTTGTTGGTAGGTTTGTAGAGCTTCTTGAAATACTTAGCAATGCGGGCCAAATTCTTCTGCATTTCTTTGTCTTTCTGAGCTTGTTCAGGATTACTGTCTTCATTAGATCCTGACTTAGATGGTGGTGTTACTGGTTTGGCGACCTCTTTGCCTTTGTGTCTGGTAGATGCATGCAATGGTGCTGGCGCATAAGCTCTTTGAGGTTTTGGTGCTTGGTGGTAATTATCTGGATATGTTTGAGCAGAGGCAACACGTGCTAATGGATTTGCAGTTTTTGCTATTCTCTCAGTACGGATTTCATTAACTTCGGGTTGATACTGCTTTCGAATGTCAAATAGCTTGTGATATGAGACAATGTCTAATTTTTCAGTCTGCTTGACAACTGTCACAAACCTTGACCATTCTGGCTGAAGTTGTTGAAGAAATTAAACATTCACTTGCATTGTATCAACTTTCAAGTTGTTCCGTATCATCTCATTCATCATTTTATAAAAACGAGAGTAATATGATTCCATTGACTCTCCATCTTAAGAAGTGAACTTTCCAAATTCTCAGAACAGGTTAGTCTTAATATCTTGAATGTTTAATGATTCACCCTATTGTAACCTTTCAATGGCTATCCACATCTCATTTGCTGTCTGGCAAGCATCAACAGTTGAGTAGATTTCATCTCCAATTCTAGTTAACAACATGAAGATTGATCCTTTTCAGCTCGATAATAAGTCCTGCTGTTAGCAGGAGTCTATGTTCTGGTATTGTCTACAAATGCCTGTTATGTTCCAGGTTATTTTTTGGAGATTTATACGGTTATGACAGCAACAGCTGGATAACTACTACTGTAGTTGGGCTTATAGGGGATCCTTCTAGAGGGCATTTCCTCAGTGCATCACCATTTGGTTTCGTATCAAGGTATCGTAGAAACCGTGATCGCCACTGTGCATATCTGCCCGTTACAAGCATCGGTGGTCGGTCTTTCGACCCAGCTGCCATGATGTTGTTATGCATTTGACTATCTGTTGATGATGTATTGATTAGAGTAGTCATGATGAATGATTGGTGAAATGAAAATGATTTTGTGGATCTTAAGTAGATGTGTTGTGATTGAATTTGTGGTTTGCAATTAACGTCCACGGGATTTTATAAATCTATGATTAAAACCGAGAAAGAAATTACTTTAACGAGATTTTACAAAATCAATAGACAACCGTGAATGTGAATTGAGTGATGATTAAGGTTTGTTTAAGTTTGTTAGGTTGAAGTTTGTCAAGTTGAAAAATTTAGTCAAAAATCCTTAACTTGCTACCTTGTAACTCGCTGAGTAGAGAGTTGACAACTCGCTATCAATAAAGAAATTTGGCAGAGTTTCTGTACTTAACTTGCTAAGAAAAATTTTCTTTAAACCTGTAACTCGCTAAGCTTAACTCGCTAGACTCAACTCGCTGGCATCAACTCGCTATTGGTAACTCGCTGGAAGAGACTTGTTAACTCGCTAGCAAGAAATTAAATGGACAGAGTTCCTGTTCACAGTCAATAGGCAAATGTAGTCTCAATATTCCCGTAACTCGCTAGCTCAATGCTACCTGCAAGTGGAAGTTAACTCGCTGCCTACTCGCTACATGTACAGACGACAAGTCGTGCTACAGTGTACGGATTGACAATCTGCGTGGTCTGGACACAGTGTACGAATCTGTCAATCACTAGTTACAGTTATAAAACTCGCTTTGTGTTCTTCAAACAGACCCGTAACTCGCTACCAAGAAAAACGTGGTTTTTTACCAAAAAACGGCTAAAAATCACCCTTTTTAACATTTTTGATTGGTTTCTTTTGTACAACTTGGTACTAGAAGGCTATAGCAACCATAAAAACATGACATTTAACATCAAAACGTTAAGATCAAAAAAAACTAAAAAAACTATAAACCTTAAAAAAACAAATAAGCCACGAATTTGATATTGTTAACCACAAAGATGATCACCTATCTACCTTAGGCTCTGATGCCACATGTAGGAACCCATAAATCTATATCATCTTCATTTCATAATACGAAATTAATCAAGAAAATAGAGAAACGAGGATGGAAGAGTTTAGTGAGAGAAAGTTATGTATGATGAGGAGAAAAGTAGAGTAAAGAATGAAAAGATTAAGGGCTAATTTTTTTTTTGGTCCCTTTTTTCAGTCTATGTTACTATGTGTTACTTCTCTTTTTCTTCTTCTACCTCTCCACACAAGGAGAGGTGTATTTATACTTAACCACTAGGTCATACACACCTAGGGTTTCTACGGGCCGAGCTCGGGATTACTTGGGCTTTCTCCCGATACACGTGACCAATTAGTTTACATAAATACGTCCGTTTACCCGTTCTTATCCTATTACAACATTTAATACATAAAGACCACGATTCCATGTTTGACTCGATATTTTGAGGCTAACACGATGGGCGATAATCCCATGATCCTTTAGATGATCCCAAAACTCTTGACTCATATACTCGCCCCCATGATTAGAATGTAGCGATTTTATGGTCTTACCAAGTTGATTTTCTACTTCCTTTTGAAACACTTTGAAAGTTTCAAACACTTCATGTTTATTCTTTAACAAGTAAACATAACCATAACGACTAAAGTCATCAGTAAAAGTGACGAAGTTGCTTGCTCCTTGTCTTGACATGATCTTAAATGGGCCACATACATCGGTGTGTATTAGTCCAAGTAGGTCTTTGGCTCTTTCCACTTGATGTGTGTAAGTTTTTCTTGCCATCTTTCCAGGCATACAAGGAACGCATTTTCAAAATCCCTAAGGCCAGTTGAATTAAGAAGTCCATCATGTTGCAACTTTTCAATGTGTTTCTTGCTAATGTGTCCAAGACGACAATGCCACAAAAGAGTAGAGTCCAAGTTAGACTTGGATCTTTTGTTGCTTAAAGCATATATATAATTAACATTTGTATAAGAATCAGACAAATCAATTTCAAAGATACCATCCTATGGGACAGCACTAAAATAAACCATGTTATTCCTAGAAACTTGAATTGTATTATTCACGAAGCGGTTAATAAAACCATCTTCGTACAAACGGGAAACAGAAATTACTCCTCTAGTAATAGAGGGAGCACAATGACAATTGTTCAAAACAATAACTAATCCGCTAGGGAGAGATAAATGATAGGATCCAATTGCTTCAACTTCTGCACGCTGACCATTGCCCACGTACAAACTTAAAGCGCCTGGCTTCAGTTTTCTACTTGCCCTTAAACACTAAGTTGTACTCCCTCTGTCCCATATTAAGTGTCCAGTTTGACTTTTTGAGGTATTTCTTCATCAACTTTGACCGTAAATATTTGTGTTTGTGTTATATAATACTTTATGAAAATTATACCAATGAAAATTATATTCAAAACTATATTAATTCATATATTTTGCATCAAGCATCATATAACATAAAAAGACATAATTAAGGTCAAAGATGAAAAAAAAACTTAAAAAAGTCAAAGTGGACACTTAATGTGGGACGAAGGTAGTATTACATATGTGAGTTCCACAACCAGTATCATAAACCCAAGATTTATTAGGAAAAGTATAGAGTTCTATAGTGAAGATACCTGAACCACTAGCTCCCTGAGATAGCTTCTTGTTCTTTAGCAACTCGGCTAAATACTGAGGACAATTCCTCTTCCAGTGCCCTGTCTCAGCACATTGATGACAGATAGAGTCCTTAGCAGGATCTTACTCTTGGGTGGAGGGGGAATCTTGGGCTTGGGTAAGCGAGCTTATTCTTCCCCTTCCCTTGATTTTGTCCCCTAGCAGCCAATTGGGGTTGTTGTTTCTTGTGCTTATTGTTCCCTTTCTAGACCTTACCTGCACGAATCGCATGAAGTGTAGGTACGTTGTTTTTGGGCAGAGTTTGCTCATGGAGCTTTAGCATAGCATGCAACTCATTAATTGTCTTTCCCATGCTGTGCATATTGTAATTCGGCACAAAACTGTCAAATTCCTTGCGCAGTGAGATCAAAATGAGACTCACTCCAAGGTTAAGTGACACGGGGTGCCCCAAACGCTCTAGATTGTCTATATAGCCCTTCATTTTCAGAACATAAGAGCTAACAGACTACCCTTCTTCCTGCTTGTAAGAGTGAAATTCTCGCACAGTCTGAAGAAGCTCTTGCTCTGCTTGTTGAGCAAACAGAGTTTTTAACTCCTGTAACATCTCATAAGCATGAAGGTTTTCCAGATTTCGTTGGATCTCTGGTTCCCATGAGCATGAGTCCAGCAATCTCTTTTGATCCTTTAATCCAAGCAGTATGAGCTGCAGTGATTTCAGGAGCAACTAGCTGACCCTCTAGAGCTACAAGAGCAGGAAGAAGTGGTTGCTCTAGATAATTTAACTTATCCTCAATTGATAGTCAATGTTTTAAAAATCGCGCCTAAGGCGCGCCTACTCCCTAAATCCCTCGAGGCTCCAGCCTTTGGGATTTTTTTAGATCGAGGCTCACAACATGCATAAATCCCATAAAAATCACAGCGCCTTGGGATTTTGCGCCTTGGGACTAGTCGCGCCTAGCACATGTAACGGGTTTTAGGCCGTTTTATCTTAATATTGAGACACAAATACAAAATCACATGGGCTTTTATATATAATCTACTAAATAATAACCCTAATAAAGAAAATTAAATACATACAATATAGTGAAACAAGCGCCTCCATTTATTTAAATTCTCTTTTTAATTTGACACAAATGTAATCACTTCACGTCATATGTATATTGTCTACTTTTTGAAGAGGCTTCTTGCAAGTCAGAAACCAAAAACTTAGATCCAATGATGCGAGTCGAACTATAATATTATGAGGATGTACCAGCAAGGAAGGGTCAAAGCCACGTAGACGAGTCAAACTATAAAACCTTTGGATGAAGATGATGACGTTGTGGTCTTAGAGAATAGTGAAACTAAAGAAGAAAATGTCAAGGAGGATGAATCTGATCACAATAAGGAGCGATACACATTTGAAGATGATGATGACGATGGGAATTTGATGACTTAGATTGAAGTCTCTTAATTTGTTTCATCAAGTAGTTTCCTTATGAAATATTATCATGATAATAGGGCATTATGCTTGAATATTGATACGTTGCTTCATTTGCTTGCTTGATATTTTTTTCTTTAAATGTGAGCTTTGTTAGATGCATTAACTATTAAGTATCTCAAATTTTATTTTGTTTTATTCAATCCGCATAAAAGTGTGACATATGTCATAAAAAATTAGTGTATTTAGTGCGACTCATATTTATGAATCCCATGCTTTGGTATGCGCCTCGCCTCAAGGCTCATTGACCCTCTTTGCGCCTTAGTGCGCCTTAAGACTTTCAAAACATTGTCTCTCACTAGATGTCGAAGTGGCGGGCAGCAAAATTATTCATGTGGTTAGCGTATTTTAGAATTGTGAAATAGAAATCGATAACGAAAAGTTCCTGGTTGATGTAATTCCCATGCCCATGGGAGAGATCAATGTTGTCATTGGTATGGATTGGCTTAGTAAAAATGAAGCCATTATTTCATGTCAAAACAAATTGATCCGAGTCAAGACCGCAAGTGGGGGAGAAACGTTCATCTATGGTGAGCGTAGGAAAACCTCCCCAGCGATATGTACGTATGCTAGAGCCAAGAAACACTTGGCACATGGCTGTCAAGCCTATCTAGCTCATGTGGTGGATATCCAGAAAAATACTCCCAAACTCGATAGTATTCTAATTGTTCGAGAATTTCTAGACATATTTCCAGAAGAACTCCCAGGCGGAATGCCTGACAGACAAGTGGAGTTTCGTATTGATCTTACTCCGGGGAGTACTCCCGTTGCCAAGACTCCATACAGACTTGCTCCGTCTGAAATGCAAGAATTAATGAAATAATTGCAAGAGTTTCTTGATAAAGGCTTTATTCGTCCAAGTAGTTTACCTTGGGGAGCTTTAGTTCTTTTCGTCAAAAAGAAAGATGGTAGCATGCGCATGTGTATAGATTATCGTGAACTTAACAAGGTTACGATTAAAAACAAGTACCCTTTACCCAGAATTGATGATCTATTCGATCAACTTCAGGGTGCAAGTTTCTTTTCTAAAATTGATTTAAGATCAGGCTATCATCAGCTAAGGATTCGGGAAGAAGATATCCAGAAGACAGCCTTCCGAACCAGATACATGCATTATGAATTTGTTGTCATGCCATTTGGCCTAACAAATGCCCCTGCGGCTTTCATGGACTTAATGAATCTGGTATGCCGCCCGATGCTTGATAAGTCAGTTATCATTTTTATTGACGATATATTGATTTATTCCAAGTCAGCCACAGAGCATGAAGGTCATCTGATACAAGTTCTCAACATGTTAGTCACGAAAAGCTTTACACTAAGTTTTCTAAATGCTAGTTTTGGCTTCGTGAAGTTCAATTCCTTGGTCATGTGATTAACAACGAAGGAATTAAAGTTGACCCAACAAAGGTTAATGCAATTATGAACTGGAGTCAGCCCAAAACTCCCACATAAGTTAGGTCCTTTCTCGGTCTCGCAAGATACTATCGCCGTTTCATTCAGAATTTTTCTAAAATCGCATCATCTCTTACCAAACTTACACGAAAGAACGCTAAAATTGGGTGGAATGACGATCAAGAAATAGCTTTTCAGACTTTAAAAGAAAGTTAAGTCAGGCACCCGTGTTAGTACTGCCACGACATGGAAGTTTATTGTGATGCGTCGTCAAATGGCCTCGGTTGTGTTCTTATGCAACGAGGATGAGTTATTGCTTATGAATCTAGACAACTCAAGAAACATAAAGAAGAGTATCATACTCATGATTTAGAGCTTGCAGCAGTGGTATAAAGGTCTGGAGGCATTATCTTTATGGCGTTAAAATCAAGATCTTTACAGACCATAAGAGCCTCAAGTACTTCTTTGATCAACGCGATCTAAACATGAGGCAAAGACGTTGGCTTGATTTGGTTAAAGATTACGATTGTGAAATTCTTTACCACCTAGGTAAAGCCAATGTAGTGGCAGATGCCTTGAGCAGAAAGACGAGACACAATACCTTGACATTTAAATCACTTCAAATGGTGGTCACACCAGACTTCTTTGAGTATATCAAGGCAGTCTAACAAGAAGCATGGGGGAATGGAGACATTAATACCGAACGTCTTGTGGGTTAAGTTCAAAATCTAGATGAAGACTCACGAGGACTCAGACCCATTTTGGCAGAATTTAGATTCCAAATAATAAAGAACTCAAGAAGTTATTACTCGATGAAGCCTATAAGTCAAAATACTCAATTCATCCAGGTGCTACAAAGATGTACTATGATCTTAAAACGGATTACTGGTGGCCAGGTATGAAAAGAGATATCGTGAAATACGTCGAGCAGTGTCTTACGTGTCTTCAAGTCAAAACAGAACATCAAAAACCGTTTGGAAAAATGCAGCCACTTGAAATTCCTGTGTGGAAATGGGGGAAGATTACAATGGATTTGGTTAAAGATTACGATTGTGAAATTCTTTACCACCCAGGTAAAGCCAATGTAGTGGCAGATGCCTTGAGCAGAAAGACGAGACACAATACCTTGATATTTAAATCACTTCAAATGGTGGTCACACCAGACTTCTTTGAGTATATCAAGGCAGTCCAACAAGAAGCATGGGAGAATGGAGACATTAATACTGAATGTCTTGTGGGTCAAGTTCAAAATCTAGATGAAGACTCACGAGGACTCAGACCCGTTTTGGCAGAATTTGGATTCCAAATAATAAAGAACTCAAGAAGTTATTACTCGATGAAGCCCATAAGTCAAAATACTCAATTCATCCAGGTGCTACAAAGATGTACTATAATCTTAAAACGGATTACTGGTGGCCAGGTATGAAAAGAGATATCGTGAAATACATCGAGCAGTGTCTTACGTGTCTTCAAGTCAAAACAGAACATCAAAAACCGTTTGAAAAAATGCAGCCACTTGAAATTCCTGTGTGGAAATGGGAGAAGATTATAATGGATCTTATCACGAAATTAGCCAAGACACCAAGACATCACGATGCTATATGGGTGATCGTAGATCGCCTAACCAAGAGTGCAATTTTTCTTCCTATCAAGGAAACCATGTCCTCCAAAGCCCTTGCTGAATTATATCTCCGTGAAGTCGTGGCTAGACATGGAGTTCCAGTTTCTATAGTATTAGACAGAGATACAAGGTTTAATTCTAGATTTTGGCATAAATTTCAAGAGGATTTGGGTACTCGTGTGAATTTGAGTACAGCTTATC
>BQNB010010911.1:0-18326 GCA_026074375.1 Tanacetum coccineum
GAGTTGATAACCATACAATTTTTGGCAAATTGTCAGCCATTAATGGATTTGAGAAGTCTTTACCAAGAGTCGTTTGCTCTTGGACTAGCCAGTCCTTATGTTTGTTAGACATGGTGGACTGATAACCATTTGTTGTATTAGTGCATAGCACCTCCATCAAGTGTTGTTCTTGTTGGGAATTATACTTTGAGTTGATTATGACAAAACATATTAAAGATGGAGGACCTACAAGACAAAGCTGGAATAACATTAATGTTGATTGAAGATTAGTCAAATAGTATTTAATGCTGATTTATAGTTTTCTAATTTTATTTTGATCTTATCTTGTCTTGTAAACCCTAATCCCTCTATTATATAAAGAGGGGAAGGCGTTTAGTATTAGCATCCATTCATAGATAGTCTCTCCAATGAGAGTCTAAACGCATAAAAAGCGTGTGTAGTAGTTAGTAGTTAGTTTCTTTATTAATGTTTAATAAAGAAAACCTTATTAGTAACATGATTGTGTTCTTTATATTCCGCTGCGTGTTACAATCATTGTTATCATACCCTAGATGAGTCCTAATAACGATCTATGGAGTCATTATAGGATTCCACAGTTCTCCTCATCTCCATTCTAGATATCTAACTCGTCAACCTTCATTACTTCCTAATGCCATCTTGATTCTCCATCATTTTCAAAAGTTTGTAGCAATCCTCATCTGGTTTTCCTCCTTGAAGTTTCTTGTCCAACATTGCTTTGCACACTTCAGCAGACAAAGGATACTTTCTCTCTATTAGCATATATATATCCACAGACTCCAAGTTCAAACAGTGTACTCTGTAAGCATCATAGTATCTCCAACAAATTAACCTTTGTTGACCTGGCAAACTCCAAATTGAATCTATACTAAGGGGTTCTTCAAACATGTTCTTCAAGTATTCCCAAAGTACTTTATCAAATTCATCCTCTGGCTCATTCATACCATGTTTTCTCATCACAATCCTGTATAGCTCTGTAAGATCATCTCTTGATATGTCAGTCAGCATTGCTCCAAAGCTTATGTATACCATATCAGTTCCATTCTCCCTTACAATCTGGTATACACCTTTCCTTCCTTGCTTAATGATCTTGTAATTTGCTATACTCGGTGATTTTATAGCTACAAGAACCAGATTATGTAACACCCCCATTTTTACATATAGCAGCGGAAGCTAATCTGGGGTATTATGTCAAGGTACAACAGTCATAATCATAGAAAACGAATCAAAAGAGTCATTTATGAAAATAAGTTATCATTCATTATTTCTTCAGAGTTTTTACAAACGAGAGGTTCCCAAAATCTATACAATAAAGTTTAAATGATAACGGTTTTTCCATCGTCATGTCCTTGCCACTTCGTGTCATTAGTTACCTAAGATAAAACATGCTAAAGTCAACAAAAAGGTTGAGTGAAATCCATAGGTTTAAGTAATATAATTTGAATGCAAATGTGATATTTGGGTTACGTTGATATATACCCGGTATTGAAAACATAATTTATTATTGCCATTAGCTCATGAATCCGATGCCTTAGGTTATAAGGATAATATTGCCCCTGCGGATGCCTTTGCCAAAACATCCGCGCGATTTCTAATGATGTGCGATTGGTTACACGTAACTGGGTACACCAACGGGGAGTCCAGCCTAAATAGATCTATTCATATCATTCACGCTTACTACGGAGAGTAATTAACGGTTCATGATTATGGGGACTTAAAGGAAAAGTAGTTACTTAAGCAATAGTAAATTGAAATAGCATGTAGAAATAATTGCATTCATGTTTATAGCATGTATCCCCCTCGCGGGTTTATAAAAAGATTGAAATGTGAGGCTATGAACTCACCTGAACAGTTATAGGGAAATTGATGGCTAATGTATAGGGAATGAAAGTAACGGCTTCAATACGGCAATCACAGACAACCTGGTTTAATATATGGCAGGTCTTAGTTTGATTGTATGTATAAGTTTTTGGATATCAATGTTGGTTTTGATATAAAAATTATCATAACACCGTTCAGGCCATCATAGTTTAGAAGTCATTCAGTAAACGTTTGTGGAGCTAGGGCACTTTAAATCGTAAACCCAACAACTCAGACAGAACGTAATACCAAGATGAAACTTCTTAATATGAAGCTCCCTAGTATTGTGGTATGATATGGATCCGGGACATGATTTTTGAAAGCACATCGATGATGAATGATATAAGGATTAGAACATAAGCAGTTTTAAGCATTTTATTCAATATCTAGAGATGTTAAGCACGAGGAGCGTTAATTAAAGTTATGTCTGGTAATGTTTTGAATATGATTTTACACTTTTTCAAAATGTTACATTTTAGACCCTGGGGTTTGGAAAATTGCAAGTAGACCCCTAGGGTTTGCATTTTTACGACTTTGGTCCTTCAACTTTTATTGATATACCAAGTAAACCTTATACTTTAAAAAGTGACATAATAGACCCCTATAGTTATAACTTTGATAAAATGACACTTTTAGTCCTTTTAGTTATAAGTTTCTGAAATTTACGATATATACCCCTTGCATGGATTATAATTACAAAACATGTCCAAATTGCCATGCAAGCTTAATTTAACATTTCCAATATTCAATTTATAAGTTATAATAAACTAAAATATGAAGATTTAACACAACATAAGTTTAATTTAACGATTCGTTAAGCTAAAAGGTAAAACGGGTCAAATTAGGGTTTCAAAATGAAAACGCGCGGGTTTTAAGATCAAATTCTCTCATGACTTATCAAAGTACTTATTTTAACATTATAATAGCTTATTAGGATAGGTTATAACAAAAGTTTACAAGTTTAACCCATAGTTTAAGTAAAAACATGAAATCGGTTATCGGGTGTCGGTTTGGATCAAAAAGGCATAACACTTAGGTTTTTTTGAGTTCAAAGCTTTATATTATGATTTTAGCAAGATCATATGAACATTATAATGTTACATGAGCAGAATATAAGCTTATAGAACCTGGTTTGAGCTTATGGCTTAGGAATGGGTCAGAATCGGGACTTTCGGCTTCGTACGGCTAGAGTAACGACTCTCGGGCTTCGTTTTCTTCAAGGCTTCGCTTCTTGAACGTCTTTTATGATCCTAGGATCATATGGGAGCAAAGGATTGCTGCCTTAAGGGTTATAGTAGTAGATAGGGGGGATGTGAGTTTCAAATTAACAAGGATGCTTCCTATTTATACTTGTGCGAGTCAAGAGGAGTAGCAAGCTCTATCTCTGGTATAGACACATGTACCAAGCTAGGACTTGACGTGTTGAAGCTAGGAAATGCAATGGTGGAGGGTCTAGTAGTACGCTTGAATGTTGGGGTGGTGGCTTCTCTTCTGCAGACGCGGAGAATGGAGCAAAAAACAAGCAAATGGATGCCTTCATTCATGACATGGAGTGGTCAAGAAGCTGGGTAAGCTTATAAAGGGTTCTAAGAAGGTATGTTGGTGGTCATTTAGGCACATGGTGAGAGTTTTAAGTGCGGAAGGAGTAGCTTTGATGAGGTGTTGCCCTCTTTCTTTGCCGCGGCTAAGCACTAGAAGGAACAAGAAGTTTTGGTGATTTTTAAACAATATAAAAGAAAGATATTTTGAAGAGAGGTGCTTGTAAGCAGCTTGAAGGTTTCTAGAAGGTATCTTGGGTGGTGATTTGCACATGGTAGCAATTTAGAGGGGTTATATTGGTCATAGAAGCAAACCGGGTCTATTTTGGGTTCGACGGGTTCTTCAAAGGTTTTAACAAGGTACATTGTGTTATAAATGATTAAGGAATGATGAAATAGATTTCTAAGGTCTAGGATTAAAGTAATTAGGAAAGATTAGCAATTCGTTTGGGTTAAAATGGATTAGAATTGAAGAAATGGGAGTACGGGTTCAACTAGGGCTCGTTTAGGGTTTTCTTGACTTTCTTGGCTTATATTTTGCATACTCTTGATTAAGAATGATGGATTACAGATCCTAGGGCTTATATAAAGTATTATCAATGAATTTTGGTCATTGGTTTAAGTTAAAATGGGTTGAAATTGAGAAAACGGGTCAAAATGATAATTAGGGCATAATTAGGGTTTTCTGGATTCGTTTCTTGGATAATTGAAGTAGAATGATGAAATAATAATGGATTATGATTGAGAATGTTGTAATTTATGTTATTATAACTTATTTAAGTATTGGTTTAGGTTTACAATAGATAAAAACGAAGAAACGAGTCATGGTTTAGAAACTAGCTCGGTTTTAGGGTTTAGGGTTTTGAATTAGGGTTTTGAGTGTAAAAAGATGTATGAAAGCTTATGTATGGAATAATTAGGGTTCATATATTGTAAAATGAGTATAGTAGCTTGAACATAAGTGATAGTGAAGAAATGAGGATAAAAACGGAGGTAAAACGGCTATTTTAGGGATTAAGCTTAATGACTTATGTATTGAGCTTTTAGAGACTTGTACTTTGATTTAAAGAGATTATATATATCATATGAGATGTTATATTACTTGTACATATGCTTTAGTAGCTTGTGCATTCACTTTAGGGGTTAACCTTTTCATGAGATTAGGGTTTAGGGCATCCGATAATGGTTTAAAGCCCGTTTTGATATGATGTTGCAAATGGTACCTTTTAGGAAGAATGTACCTTGTAATAATGATATTATGATATTGACTTGATATGTTATGATAATTGCTTGACATATATGAAGATAGGATTGCCATATGTAGGTTGTCTGAGTCCGTTAACTTGAGTTATGCAGGTTATATTGCATATTGAGATATTGGCAAAGTAATGTAATGTAATAAAGCGAAAAATTTCCCTGAAAAAGGTGAGTTCATATATAACTGATAGATTGTACATCATCTAACTTAATAGATGGATATTTACATTTATGAAAATTGCGGGTTGTTATAGTCTCCACCCCTTACAGAAATCTCGTCCCGAGATTTAATTGAACTTGAAGTGATGATTGAAAATAAATGAGGATATTTGGCACGAATTTCGTCTTCGCGTTCCCATGTAAACTCTGGTCCTCTTTTAGAGTTCCATCGCACTTTGACTATAGGAATACGACTTCGCTTGAGTTGCTTGATCTCACGGTCCATAACTTCTACTGGTTCTTCTACAAAGTTGAGCTTGTCGTCGAGTTGAAGTTCTTTTATTGGAATAACGAGAGATTCGTCGGATAAGCACTTCTTGAGATTAGAAACATGGAAAGTATTGTGGATACTACTAAGTTCTTCAGGAAGCTCTAGTTTGTATGCCATTGGACCAATTCGTTTAAGAATTTTGAATGGTCCAATGTATCATGGATTAAGCTTTCCTCGTTTTCCGAATCGAAAGATACCCTTGCGAGGTGATACTTTCAACATAACACGATCGCCAACTTGAAATTCTAAAGGCTTTCGTCTTATATTGGCATAACTTCTTTGTCGATCTCTTGCAGCTTGCAAGCGTTGACGAATTTGTACGATCTTTTCAGTGGTTTCTTGAATTATTTCTGGTCCCGTAAGTTGAGAATCTCCAACTTTGGCCCAGCAAACAGGTGATCTACACTTTCGTCCATAAAGTGCTTCAAACGGTGCTGCCTTGATACTGGCATGATAACTGTTATTGTACGAAAATTCTACCAATGGTAAATGTTTATCCCATCCTTTTCCGAAATCTATGACACAAGCTCGTAGCATGTCTTCGAGTGTTTGGATGGTTCTTTCACTTTGTCCATCGGTTTCAGGGTGATATGCTGTACTCATGTCTAATTGAGTACCTAAAGCATTTTGCAATGACTGCCAGAATCTGGATGTGAAATGACTGTCACGATCCGAGATGATAGAGATTGGCACGCCATGTCGAGAGACTATTTCTTTGATGTATAACCTTGTAAGAGTTTCCATACTAAGCAAACATGATGTTCATTTCATCTCGAAGGTTCAAGTAGAGACTACGGTTATGGAGCAACAAATGCAAGTTGTTCTATGATAGTCATGATAGTTGTAGTAAAGTGGATGTCCCATGATAGGAGGTTGAGGTGATGGTGGTGGTGGACTTATGGGATTTTCAAGAGGTGTGTTTGGAGATAATGAGAGGGTGATATCCAATAAAGGAATGCTTTGAAGAGGTTGAGGATTTGATGGCCTTGGGGGCACACATAGAGATGGTACATCTTATCAGAACCCGGGTGAATAGAATATTTGGATTTATGAGACTCGTGCATGATTAAGTCTCTTAAACCGCCAAAAAGTGGTAACCAGCTTCGGTTTTTGATACAACGAGTTCCATTAGGACGAATTTCAAAGGATTTGTCCATTCCTCGTAGGTTTTCGTTTTTGACATTTTCTTCTTTGAGAGCTTCATTTTGGGCTTCGAGGATTTGAGATGGTAATTTTGGATGAACGGTTAAGATTAATGCTCTGACTCGGAGAGGTTTGATTCGTTTCTTTCGACTTAAGGCATCTGCTACAACATTTGCCTTTCCGGGATGATAGCAAATCTCACAATCATAATCTGCGAGTAATTCTAACCATCGGCGTTGCCTCATATTCAATTCTTTTTGACGAAGAATATGTTGAAGGCTCTTGTGATCAGTGAAAACTGTACACTTTGTACCGTATAGATAGTGTCTCCAGATTTTAAGAGCGAATATTACTGCTCCTAATTCGAGATCGTGAGTAGTATAGTTTTCTTCATGAGGTTTGAGTTGTCGAGATGCATAAGCAATGACTTTTTCTCTTTGCATTAATACAGCTCCTAATCCTTGAAGAGATGCATCACAGTAAACGACAAAATTATCGTTTCCTTCTGGTAATGCTAAGATTGGTGCTTCACAGAGTTTTTGTTTAAGGAGTTGAAAAGCTGATTCTTGTTCTTCGCTCCAGACATAATTCTTGTTCTTCTGGGTTAATTTAGTCAAAGGCTTTGCAATCTTTGAAAAACCTTCGATAAATCTTCGATAATAGCCGGCGAGTCCTAAGATGCGTACTTCTGTGGGTGTTAGTGGGAGCGTCCAATCTTAACAGCTTCAATCTTTGCAGGTGCCAGCATGAAGTCCTTGACTATCGTATGAGATGTACCATGAACAATTGCACGATATGAATCCGAAATCACATTTAGAGGGGGAGGGGGGGGGGGTGAAATTTTGGCATACAATTTCTCTTTTCGGAGTAATTCCAAGATAACCCTGAGATGATTTGCATGTTCTTCTTCGTTACGAGAATAGATAAGAATATCATCGATAAACACTATTACGAATTTATCCAGATATGGTTTACATACACGATTCATGAGATCCATGAATACAGCAGGTGCATTTGTTAAACCAAATGGCATGACTTGAAATTCATAGTGTCCGTATCTCGTTCTGAAAGCAGTCTTAGGAATATCTTCTTCCCTTACTCTCAGTTGATGATAACCTGATCTTAAGTCGATTTTTGAGTAAACGCTTGAACCTTGAAGTTTATTGATTATGTCATCGATCTGGGCAATGGGGTAAGTTTCTTTTATAGTAAGTTTATTCAACTCTCGGTAATCGATACACATTCTAAAAGATCCGTCTTTCTTTTTAACAAATAAGATAGGAGCTCCCCAAGGCGATGTACTTGGTCGAATGAAACCTCGGTCGGTTAGTTCTTGAAGTTGATTAGATAACTCCTGCATTTCTGAAGGAGCTAATCTATAAGGTGTTCGAGCTACAGGTGCTGCTCCGGGGATTAAGTCGATTTGGAATTCATACATGCGATAAGGGAGGGATATTCAGGTAGATCTTCTGGAAATACATCTGGAATTTCTTTGACTACGGGAATGTCTTCGGTCTATTTATCTGCTTTCTTTCTTCCATAACTTAGATCATAAAAATCTTGACAACCTCGTGCGATATATATTTTCTAGTTTTTATACAAGGGATATGAGATTTAGTCGAGTTTTACTTCGATCACCTCGAATGATTAGTGTTTTCACCGTTGATAGGAATGTGAACAACTTTCTCGTCACAAAGAATTTTGGCCTCTATATTTGATACAATCAATACCAATGACTACGTCAGAAATTACCTAAGTTTAAATTGGCATGAGGTCGATTTCGAAAGGTTTGGATTTGCAAAGTTAGAGTGCTGCCTTTAATAATAGTGTTGTGCTCACTAAGTTTCCGTCAGCAATTTCGAAAATTATTAAAAGGTATCTATTGTAATAGCGAATATTTACTTAGAGGCAAGCGATATAGGGATATTAAACTTCTATAAGCTCTGGGAATCAAATAATACCCTGGACTGGTATGCTGATTTAGGAGAAACATACCCGTAACGACGTTTGGGTCTTGTTGGGCATTCTTATCTTTCAGCATGTAGGCTCTTCCTTGGGCATTGATGTTGGTCTTGCGGCACTGATTTGTGTAGTGTCCTTTCTCACCACAGGCATGGCAAACCACTGTTACTGGATTGATTTACGTTCCCGGGCTGGCTTCTTGCTTAGATGGCCATTTCTCTTGCCAATTATTACACCTACCAGTACAGGGTCCGGTGTGATGGTAATTGCACCTTTTACACAGAGGGAGATCTCCGGCATACCTACCGTTTTCTGATGAAGTAACAGCATAGGCTCTACCAGCTTCTTGCCTTCGGTCCTGTTGTCGACGATTGTTGTAACGATTGTTGGTATTGCGGTAGTTGTTGTTGCTGCGGGAGCTGTTGTTGAAAGTTCTTCTGTCGTCAAACTTTCTTTTATTGTCGTTGATACTTGCAATTGGAAACTTGCTTTGTTACTTGATCCATTTGCTGTGGGCTATGTTAATGGCTCCCCCCCCCCCATATAAAGTTTGAGGTTTAGAGGCAGTAACATTTCCTTCAATGCTTCGAGGTAGACCTCCGATAAAAGCTTCCAAGAGTTTATCGTTGTTTGGCACCATGTTTGGACATAGAACCATTAATTCTTGGAATCTTCTAACATAAGGGTTTAGATCATTCCCCTTTACAATTGGATTGTAAAGTTCTTCTTCCATCTTTTGATCTCATGTCCGGGGACATTACTTGTTTCGTCAGATGCTATTTTTAACTCAGTCCAGTTAAGTTGATAGGCTTGCTCTATTCCCATAGGCTGGGATATGTATTCCACCAAGGATAAAGCATTCGTCATTTAAATACAGTAGCAAAAGTTTTACTTTGTTTTTCTTCGGACATCTTGCTACGAGTGAAATACTGATTCGGTTTGTTCAAACCAGTGAATAAGGCCTACTGCTCCTTCCGTACCATTAAAGTAGAAAGGTTGACAGCTAATGAACTCTTTGTAGTTTCCCGTTTTCACTGCAAGAATTCCAGTAGGAACACGTTGTTTCCTGTTGGATTACTAGCACTTGCCTTGTTGCAGACTTGAGCGTCTTGAGACGAGGTGACTCTTCAGCTACTAACTTTCTTATGGCATCTTTGATAACATTAGCCGGTGCTTCGTTGTGATGCTCTTTTTGGAGGCATTCTATCAACAAAAGATAACATGTAATAAGAATGATATCATAAGTATAATGCTTGTTCTTCTTTAAAAAAGGCTTAAAGAGAATGTTATTTTTGAATGTTAAAGATAATGTTTCATTTTAGCATAAAAAAAATTTTTGGGGGGGTGATATCTAAAGGTTATGGTATGATGATGAATGTACGATGGATGAATGATGAATGAATGTGAATTATAAAGCTGGGAAATACAACAAAGGTAGATAACGGGATTGGCCTTTGTATTAAGAACAAACTTGCCTTTTTCTATACATTAGTCATGATTTTGACAAGTGTTTTTATTTTTATACCACAATCCGTGGCTAGGTTAAAGCTAAAGACTAGAATTTAAACTAGAAACTAGAAACTAGATGATCACTGAATGCGGTTCTGGAGTTTGATGATAGAGTTCATGAGTTTTTCTATGTCTTCTTGGTAACGAGTTTCCATATCATTGAAGACTTCTGCCAATTCCGTGATTTTGTAGCGAGCTAAGGAGATCTTATGGTTGGATCCTATTTGCTTTCTCCTGAGTTTTATTTTATATATAAAGTTTTAATGATTTGAGTATGAGCTTGCCTGGAGTTCTGTGCTAGGTGTCAAATCACTGTTGAAGATTATTGTTCTTTACAAGACCTTCGATGCAGTTTCCAATCGTTCAAAGCGTTCAGGAGATTTCTTATAGATAACATTGGATACCCTGAACTTTGCTCTTCAATGACGTTTGTTATGATGATTTCCAGGAAGTTTCACATCTCAAGAGCTTGAGGTTGGGATGGGGTGATGAGATAACTGCATTGGTGAAAGATGTCCTTATGGAGAAAGTATTCTTGAGTTTTTAGGGGGTATGATAATTGAGACGGGAAATTGGTGCTTTTCAGTATGAACGGCTTGTAAAGCTTTCATGTAAGGATCATCGAGAAATAACGAAAGGGTCGGTGAAGCTAGCGGGACAATTCCAAATGAATTGGAAGCACTAGAGTAAGTTTTCCCTGGAGAGTCGGCTTGAATCCGGTGAAGCGGAGGAACATAGTTTGGAAATTGAAGAATAGGCATACTCCAAATTAGCAGTAGGATGATCGGGGGAAAGACATCGTTCTGTTTAAACAACCCTAGCAGTAAATAACAATTAGTTATTTATTGAGTAATATAATAGTTATGTAAACTTTACATACCATTCTGGAGATATAGCGGCACGGGGGTGGGGGGAGGACTTTCTTGGTTGGAAAATGAAAGTAGTTATAGTTAAGGTTTTAACCCTTGTTCTCTATAACGTAGGCTCTTGATACCATATCTGTACACCTATTTTTACATATAGCAGCAGAAGCTAATTCATGGGTATTACTTCAGTACAAACAGTCATCAATCATAGAAAACGAATCATATAAAGAGTCGTTTATGAAAATAAGGTATCATTCATTATTCTCAGAGTTTTACATCACAGAGGTTCCAAAAATCTTATAGTAAAGTTTGAATGATACGGTTTTTCCAATCGTTCATGTCTCGCTACTCCGTTCCTTTAAGTTACCTGTGGATAAATACATGCTAAAAAGTCAACATAAAGGTTGAGTGAAATCCATAGGTTAAGTAATTAAATTTGAATTCAATGTGATATTCGGGGTTAGTTTGATATTTACCCGTATTGAAAAATAATTTATTATTGTCATTAGCTCATGAAATCCGATGCCTTAAGGTTTAGGATAACTATTGCCCCCTGCGGAGGCCATTGCAATACATCCGGGCGATTTCTAAGGTTGTCGGATTGGTTACACGTAACTGGGTCACCAACGGGGAGTCAGCCTATGTTGATCTCTTCACATATTCGCGCTTTATACGGAGAGTAATTACGGTTCATGATTATGGGTAGACTTAAGGCAAAGCAGTTAATTAGGCCAATAGTAAATTGAAATAGCTTGTAGAAATAATTGCATTCATGCTTTTAGCATGGATCCCCCTCGCGGAGTTATAAATAAAGTTGAATGCGAGGCTATGAACTCACCTGAACAGTTATAGGGAAAATTGACTAGTAATGTTATAGGGATATGAAAGTATCGACTTTATACGGCAATCACAGACAACCTTGTGCGTAATTTATGGCAAGTTTTGTTTGATGTGTATATATAAGTTTTTGGATATGATGTTGGTTATTGTTATAAAATTATCTTAACACCGTTCTGGCAATCCGTAAGTTAGAAGTTATTCTCAGTAATGTTTGTGGAGCTAGGTGCACTTTAAAATCGTAAACCCAAAACTCAACAGAAGTAATTCAGGGACTGGTTTTTGAAAGCACATCGATGATGAATGATATAAGGATTAGAACATAAGCAGTTTTAAGCATTTTATTCAATATCTAGAGATGTTAAGCACGAGGAGCGTTAATTAAAGTTATGTCTGGTAATGTTTTGAATATGATTTTATACTTTTTCAAAATGTTACATTTTAGACCCTAGGGTTTGGAAAATTGCAAGTAGACCCCTGAGGTTTGCATTTTTACGACTTTGGTCCTTCAACTTTTATTGATATACCAAGTAAACCTTGGACTTTGGAAAGTGACATAATAGACCCCTATAGTTATAACTTTGATAAAATGACACTTTTAGTCCTTTTAGTTATAAGTTTCTGAAATTTACGATATATACCCCTTGCATGGATTATAATTACAAAACATGTCCAAATTGCCATGCAAGCTTATTTTAACATTTCAATAGACATTTATAAGTTATAATAAACTAAAATATGAAGATTTAACACAACGCAAGTTTAATTTAACGATTCGTTAAGCTAAAAGGTAAAACGGGTCAAATTAGGGTTTTAAAACGAAAACGCGCGGGTTTTAAGATCAAATTCTCTTGTAACTTATCAAAGCACTTATTTTAACATTATAATAGCTTATTAGGATTGATTATAACAAAATTTTACAAGTTTAACCCATAGTTTAGTAAAAACATAGAAATTAGGGTTTCGGTGACGGTTTATGGATTCAAAAAGCATAACACTTAGGTTTTTGAGTTCAAAGCTTTATATTATGATTTTAGCAAGATAATATGAACATTATAACGTTACATGAGCAGAATATAAGCTTAGAGAACCTGGTTTGAGCTTATAGCTTAGAAACAGGTCAGAATCGGGACTTTCGGCTTCGTACGGCTAGAATAACGACTCTCGGGCTTTGTTTTCTTCAAGGCTTCGCTTCTGAAGTCTTTTTATGATTCCTAGGATCATTTGGGGAGCAAGGAATGCTGCCTTAAGGGTTTTAGTAAGATGATGGTGGTTGCAACGTTTAGAATGAACTCTCTATGCCCCTATTTTATCACCTTGTTTTTCAGTTTAGATGAGTAAGATTGCTTCATTTTGATATAGACACATGTACAAGCTAGTATGAGATGTGTTAAGGCTAGAAAATGAGGAATGGAAGGTCTAGGAGTAGCTTGAATGAGGTGGATAGTGTTGGAAACCTTTCTTGCTTCCGCGGCTGAAGAGGAGCAAAAGAGAGGCCATGTGCTCTCATTTTTGACCAAGGAATGGTCTAAGGAGGTGCATAAGCTGCTTGAAGGTTTCTAGAAGCGTTCCCTTGGGTGGTCATTGCACATGGTAGCATTTTAGAGGGTTAAATGGTCTAGAAGCAACCGCGTCTATTTTGGTTGACGGGTTTCTTCAAGGTTTTAAAAGGTACATTGGTGTTTTAAATGATTAAAGAATGATGAAATAGGTGTTAAGGTCCGGGATTAAAAGTATTAGCAAAAGCTTAGCAATTCGTTTGGGTTAAAATCGGATTAGAATTGAGAAATGGTGAGTACTGGTTCAACTAGGGGCTCGTTTGGGGTGTCTTGACTTTCTTGGCTTTTATTTTGGCATTTACTCTTGTTAAGAATGATGGATTACAGATCCTAAGGCTTCTATAAATGATTATCAATGAAAGTTTGGTCATTGGTTTAGTTAAATAGGTTGAAATTGAGATAAACGGGTCTAAATGAAATGAGGCATAATTAGGGTTTTCTGGATTTTGTTTCTTGGTTAATTGAAGGTTGAAGGATGAAATTAATAATGTATTATGATTGAGAATGTTGTAATTTTTTTTATTTATAACTTTTTTAAGTATTGTTTTTAGGTTTACTATAGATAAAACAAGAAACGAGTCTTGGTTTAGAAACAGCTCGGTTTAAGGGTTTAAGGGTTTTGAATTAGGGTTTGAGTGTAAAAGATGTATGGAAAGCTTATGTATGGAATAATTAGGTTCATATATTGTAAAATGAGTTTAGTACTTGAAATAAGTGATGTGAAGAAATGGGATAAAACGGAGGTAAAAAAGGCTAATTTTAGGATTTAGCTTAATGACTTATGTATTGAGCTTTTAGAGACTTGTACATTTGAGTTAAAGAGTGTATATATTCATATGGAGATGTTTATTATTCTTGTACATAGGTGTTTAGTGCTTGTGCCATTCCTTTAGGGGTTAACCTTTTTCATAAGATTAGGGTATAGGGCTCGATAATGGTTTAAAGCCCGTTTTGATATGATGTTGCAAATGGTACTTTTTAGGAAGAATGTACCTTGTAATAATGATATTATGATATTTACTTGATATGTTATGATAATTGCTTGACATATATGAAGATAGGATTGCCATATGTAGGTTGTCTGAGTCTGTTAACTTGTGTTATGCAGGTTATATTGCATATTGAGATATTGACAAAGTAATGTAATGTAATAAAGTGAAAAATTTCCCTGAAAAAGGTGAGCTCATATATAACTGATAGATTGTACATCATCTAACTTAATAGGTGGATATTTATATTTATGAAAATTGCGGGTTGTTATAGTGCCCCAAGTGATTAATCATGGAAGTAGAATTTAATGATTAGTAATTTATAAATGTTTAATTTTATAGTAAACATTTTCACATTTTGTTATTATCAAAACATTGAGAGATCGAAAAATATAAATAACATTTTTGAGCATTATTTGTATTAACAATCTCCCCCTTTTTGATGATGACAAAATATAAACTCATTTAGTATAAAATGTGAAGGTTTATAAATTAGTAATGAGTTTAATTATACTTCTTCCCCTTTTTGTCGAATCCAAAAAGGTTGATCGTCGAGTTGAATAGAGAGAAAGAAGTTGACGATTAATACTCCCTCTTGATGTAGGCTCCCCCTTGTTCGGGGCACCAAGGGATAGATCTTACGATAATTTATTTGCTACAAAACAAGGTTAGAGGAACAAGTGCAAGCAAACGTAACATGACAAATATCTTAAGTATGTAATCCACACATTTTTTAAAGCATAAGTAATGGTGCATTAAAATAAGTAGATCATATATAGTCACAAGGAAAATACATGATTATACAATCATACAACACCATAAAAATACATCATAAGTTGAACAAGTCCTAATACAACTTAAGCATAAGCTAAAATATTAATCTTAAAAGATGCATGACATTGAGACAAGATGGTTTTGGGTCCTTCATTAGTAGGTCATTTGAGAGGAGAAATCTAAGGTGTGGGTGGAAAGTGATTTGTGAGGGTGGTTGTGAGAAGATATTCAAGATGAGCAAACATGATGTTCATTTCATCTCGAAGGTTCAAGTAGAGACTACGGTTATGGAGCAACAAATGCAAGTTGTTCCATGATAGTCATGATAGTTGTAGTAAAGTGGATGTCCCATGATGAGAGGGTGATATCCAATAAAGGAATGCTTTGAAGAGGTTGAGGATTTGATGGCCTTGGGGGAACATCCATTAGATTTTGAAGAAAGGGATTTTGAGTTTGAGGAGAGGTTGGTTCATTTGAGGGATTTGATGATAGTTGTAGCCTAGATTAAAAGGAAGATGAGGTGTTTTCATGACTTGAAGTGGTTTCTTTTGTGGATGTGGTTTTAGATGGTGCATTAGGAGCACTTGGAGAAGAAGTGGTGATGGGAGAGGGTGTAGTGGTTACTTCTTCATCACTAGAAATGTTGACAAATAGTTGTTTAGGAGGGATTATGGTAAGTTTGATTTTCTTGGAAGGGTTGGATGAAGAAGCATTAGTGGAATTCATAGTGAAGTGAAGAGGATGAATGAGGTGATGAAGATTATTCATAATTTAAGGTGGAAGAGATAGATTTAAGTAGTAAAGCATGAGGTTTAAGAGTTTTGATTCCAAAGAATGTTTATCAAAAAGCATAAATCAGCTATGTCTAGATAGGAAAGAGGTCAATTGCACAAAAAATCAGGAGGTCACTATAGAGAATCTGTGACCTTCTCCTGGCGGTCCCTTATATATAAGGGGGCCGCCCAGTGTTTAAGGGGGCCATCATATGGAGGCTAGAAAATTTTTCCAGAAATTTCAAGAATGCTTAAATAATCATATTTCTAAAAATCCTATTATTAATCAAGCAGAAATTATTTGGAATCATCCATCAATAACCAAGTATTTTAACCTAAAGCAAGAGCATGTAGATAAATACATGGCATATGCACAAAGTCATAACAATAGCTAGAGAGTACTAGGAATCATGTCAAACAAGAATTCTTTAGGATGATAAAATTGAACGATCATCCTATGCAAGCATTATTGCCAGTGCTAAGCAATCTACCAAGTAACATAAGTTCAAATTGTCCAAGCATAGTAGTTTAGTAAGTAACAATAGATATATATAGCAATGTCATAAAGGAATTCCACATTTCTCACTTCTTGATGCTCTTCCACAATGTTCGGAGACTCTTTCTGATTGACCTTACTCCACTACGTTGCTTATCTTGTAATTGGATTTGACGGTTCATGATTTCAGTTTGGCGAATGTAGAGTGGTTCAAGGTGAGGTTCAATATTGGGTGGATTTTCAAAGATTTAAGGGACTTGATCGGTAAGAGAATTGACATAACGAATAAGGGAAGGAGTACTTGCACGCGAGGTCCCTTCATCATTTCCATCATCATCGTTATGATGGGATGAGGATGGGTGATCGAAGGTGGAGGAGGAGGTAGAAGGTCAATCTCTTCTCGTGCCACAGTCCCTTCTAGGCTTTCGCTCTTGAGAAGAGGAAAGAGGTTCCATGACACGATCGTACAAGACATAGGAAGGATTTTGTAACTCAGGTTCTTCATTGAGGATATGGGTGAGAATTTTGGTCAAGAACATACCATACGGAAGAATGAGGTTTGAGTGTTTAGATACCCATTCCATTCTCTTAGCCATAAAGTAGGCTAGATTGAAGTTAAGAGAATTGGCAATGTAGTAAATCATGAAGCACAGATAAGCCGACACATGATCTCTATTTCCTCCCAACCCGAAAACATTTTCTCAAAGAATGATTTCAATATCTTTGAAAGTTGGGTCAATTTCACGAGTAATGATTTGATATTCCCGAACATTAATTTCCTTCTTGTAACGGACACAAGTGATAAGACCTTCACGGTCGACACAGACAAGAGAAATGATATCAGCCAAAGGTGGAAGAAATGTTTGGTATGGACCATCTCCGGGAAGACCATTCGCTAATTCATAGAGTTCCTATTTGTCTATGAACACACATGCACCTTCGCATGGTACCCCAAGAATTTCAGCGAACTCTTCAAGAGAGAAAGAGTAGTATTGATCATGGAACATGAATTTAACAAACATTTCCCCATCATCATTATGGGAGAGATGAAATTGACTATAGAACTCAAGAATAAAACGAGGACAAATTTGTTCATTGATGTCAATGAGATACTCAAAGTCGATTAGACCGAACAAAGACCGAACATAATTAAGATTTGTAAAATCTTCATAGACCACCCGACCCTCATGAATATGTCGTTTTTCAAGGTTTTTGAATATGTGTTTTAAGGGATGGTTATGGCTATATTCATGTGAAATTGTTGGAATGTATGATCGTGTTCTTTTATAGTCCTCGGCATACTTGCTAGGCATGTTTCCCTAATAAGAAAAGTTACAATTAAACATGGTTTGATGTATAACAAAGAAAATGTTAAGCACAAATGTGCTAATGTGTGTGCCTCTGAGTTTACAATGTAGGGTAACGATTAACTCAACTTAATTATATTAACATATGAGTTAATCTAAATGCCCCTTTAGTTTGATTTTGCTCAACCAAACAAGTTGAAAAATACATATGAATTATGTATCTCGAATTTTGTTCATAAGATCATTATGCATGTGTTTAAAAACGTTTTTAGATTGTATTAACAATGCAAAACAACAATTTTATTGTGTTCCTAACGTGAGTGATTTTGCAAAAATGAAATTGGGGTTTTGGTTCAAAAATGATTTTTCGACAAACCTTATCAATGTATGCAAATCCTATATCTACGGGAAGCATATTAGTTATACATTGTATCCTAGTGGTTTTAATTGAACGAATTTAAGAGAAAAGTGAAAAATACCCAATTTTAATTTTTGGTGTTCATCATGAACCCTAGACTTAAAATGAAAAAAATGATTGAAATGACTTACAATTGATGATCTTAAAGATGTTAGGGATGATTATTGTTGTTGATTTGATCTTCAATTTGTGTTTTAAGGGTTGATTTTGAGTTTTTGGTGGTTTTGTGTGTGTGTTTGTCGCACCTGCAGATAAGAGGGTGTTTGTTTTTCTGTTTTAGAAAATTTAAGTTCATGTGGTATTATTTGGCTCTTCTTGATGGCGGTCCTATAATTCCCTGGCGGTCCCTTATATTTAAGGGGGGCGCCTATATGGGGCCGCCCGAAGGCAGTGATTTTTTATTCTTATTTTGACAAAAAATTAACTAGGAGGAGTGACAATTTAACTTACATTTCGCAATTTAAATATGTTTAAAGTACTTCGGATGAAGTATTTAAGTTGTCACGACACGGAATGGAACACGGACTAGA
>BQNB010010911.1:23733-79250 GCA_026074375.1 Tanacetum coccineum
CAACACTATCTTTCACTTGCAAGTTTCAGTTTATTAAGTTGAAGTACCAAACCCATAAGGACTATCCTAAAGGAGGAAAATCATTGAACATATTATAACAAAAGAAGACACAAAACATGTTACACAAGAGTATACAAAAGACGATATCATGTCTCTTATGAACATAAACCACCAAAAAAGTGTACACTTGAAAAAAATAGAAGTTGGAGTTATCATTTTTACGCAATTCAATTTTCTAGAGTTTTGAACATTACTGTCACACCCCCAAAATCGAACTGCAGCGGAAAGGTATCATTGGGGTGCGACGTCATGGCACAAGGTACAAGTTACAAAAAATGACCTCAAAAAGAGACATTTTAGAAATAAGTTTTCACATTCGACATATTAAAATATCAGAGTTTAAGAATAGGTCCCAACAGTTTTAATAAAACCAATGTTTTCAAACATGTCATAAAGTTTTGTCAAATGTATAAAAATGTAGAGTCTCTAGTACATATCCGTGCGGCTTCCCTCCGAGCAATAAACCTGTAAGACCTGAGATTTAACATGCTAAAAAGTCAACACAACGGTTGAGTGAATTCATAGGTTTATGTAATGGGCAATCAAGTTTTCAGAGTTACTTAATAATTGCAACGAATACAATCATCATATAAATAGATATTATTTCATCTAAGCTCATGGCACTCAAAACTGACACTATATATCAATAATGATATATAGGATAATAATGGCCCCGTGTAGGTAATTACCATATACCTAGAGTTATAAATATAGTGCGTTTGGTTACCTATTCGGCTAACACAAACGGGATTCGTCAATCCCGATAGGCCTATCCACAATATTCGCGTTCACACACAAGTGATTAATGGTCCATGATGTGGGGGACTTATGGCATGAATGGACTTAGACACAAGCAATAATATATTTAGGAAAGCATATAGTTTTGAAAGTAATTGTCCGTAAGTAGATGTTTTGCATATCAAACAAAGCACTTGTGTTTTATTTGTAAAGCTAGCATGTATCTCCCTTGCAGAGTTTTATAAAACAGTTAAGTAAAGGCGAGGCTATGAACTTACCGTAGTGATCAGTAGCGGATTATAATGATAGATAGTGTATTGCGAGATCACGAGCTTTAACGATTACATACGAAAGTATAGTGATTGTGTCTTAGAATATGGTATGATAATATAAAGTTATTGACTTTGATTATAATGTTGAACATAGATTCTTAAGTTGTTATATGAAGTATCCCTAAAGTTTCATTTGGCTATTTGCCTTTTATAAATAACATCATACTATCGTTTGGGCTATCATAATTTAGAGGTCATGTAGTAAACGTATGAGGAGTCGGGACACTTTAAATCGTAAATCCACAACTCGTCGATACGACACCCCGGAGAGGCCTCATATGATTATGAAATTCCCTATTAATATAGTACTTGGTAGTTATAAGTTATATGTGAAAGAGTAATGAACGAGACAAACGTTTTATGGAAGCGTTCGTTATGTTTCGTTAAGGACTCTTGGTAAAACGTGAGTGACATAGAAGTTGTATAAGTGAAAATGGTTCAAAATGGTCGAGTCTCGGTTCAATTTAATTATAGAAGGTAAATGGGTCATATTTTCGATAAGTGGATCCTACCACTTCGGGTCTTATAAAAATAGCCAATTTACAACTTAAACCATCCCCGTTCATATTAAGTTACTAATAAGATACATCCCGCTCAAGTAACCATATTTTCTAAACCGCAAGAGGTCTCGACTAGGTTTTTATATCCCCAAGACCGTATTCAAGTTTACTATACATATTTAGAAATCCCACTAATCCAATTTTTAAGAAAAATGGTCAAATTGGTCGATACATCATTAAAGATCATGGCTGTTTTTGGACAGCCAACCCCAGTCCTGGTGAAATGGTCGTCATTTTCAAATTGTAACTCCGATTAAGCTCAAACCAGTGAGCAATGTTAGATATTTGAGTCCTCTACAACTTTTAGTTTTACATAATTAGGGGTCACTATACAAAAATCTGGAGATAATAGCCATTTACTATAGGTGTGCAGAATCTACGCACCTTTGCCATTTCGGCTATAACTAATTCATCCGACATCGAATCGGGTCGAGCCACCCGGCAAAATTATCACAAGACATAGGGCTACAACCTAGTATTTTTACCTAAGGTTCAATATCTACTGAGTTTGCCCAGACCATATGTTTTATCAACTGATCAGATTCTAAAAATTATAACCATGAACTAGGGCTTGTTTAGCTTGCATTTTTATGATTTAACAAGTATGTATAACACATAATCATGTTATATTACTTATAAAACTTGTACAAGGTATGTAGTATATCAAAAGTAAAGGAAAAACATAAAATCTAAACATAGTCTTACAAATTCTTAGATGGAAACACCAAAAAGAAACACAAGAACCACTATCCTAAGTCTTCTAACCACCAACTTAGTCTTCAATCTTCAACCAAACTTGTTATAACCTTAGAGAGCTCTTGTACTTAGCCTTCTAGTTCATCCTTTAATCTTATGTGTCTCTTATATCAATCTTGAAATCTTCAAAGCAATACTTGCAACTCTTTGATATCAATGCTATAGTTTTTTTATGTGTAATATGAGAATGAATTAATAAGCAATTTGGTCATATTTATACTCTTATCAACTTTTGCCTTGTAACTAGTCTATGTATAGACACACTTCTTATTTACTTGACACCAATTAGTTGTAGGTTTCATGATATGTACATATAGCTAGTTAGGTGTCTTAATTAGGATATCACTTATCCAACAACAAGCACCTTAGTCATTTTACTTCATTAGTCAAGTGCCACCTCAAGCTAAGGAGGTGGTGATGTGTTGATTTGCTTTATTAGTTGTTGATCCCACTTCAATGGATCTTTAATTCCTTAGCTCGTGTAAGGTTTAGTTATGTAAGATAAATCCAACACAACTATAGTAGAAACTTTGTTTGATAATACTAAAGATTATGCGAAATCTAATCTTTAATATAAGAAGAATTCTTCAATGAAACAGTAATACAAAATAATATAATTCAACAATAAAAGCTCCAATATTATTATTATAAATAATACGAATACTCTCCTAGTATTAGGGTTACAAAACCTTGAAGCTATGAACAACTATATGAATGACTCGTTTTTGGTACAATTTGTGATGATAATGAATACAACCGCAAGGATTGCTTGAAAGTCCCAACTGAAAGAACGGTTAATAATTAGTAGTTGCCCTGGCTCTCCCTGCCTGCGCTTTGGTTCTCATGCCTTGTTTTGTTGACGTCATGTGTAGGATAAATGATTTACACCGGATAAACATTTGTTACAGTCGCGAAATACGGCAGAAGGTGTCCTCAGGGCTTAGTTGGGTTTGAGTAGAAATCCTGATTACATCGAGTGGTGAGGCCTTAGTGTTCAACGCACCACGTCCATCCTTATGGAATCCATATCTTTAGTTTTGTTCAAGCAGGATCTGAAGTATCCGCCTTGTTGGGTAGAATGCCTTCTGCCCTATGACCTCCTTTTATACACCAAGGAGACCTAGTCGATTTACAATATATTCTTCAAACTTAGAATATTCTCAAAGATCTATTCTATAAATAACAATCCTTATCAACTAAGTAATCTTGATCACCAATCAATCTTTATTCTTTCTCTGATAACTCTTTGATCTCTTCTCTGTCAGCATAAACTCTTCCAGCAGTTGTAATCTTTCAGCAATTGTAACTTTCATACCAGCAGCATTAACTTTCAATACCAATAGTAGTAACTTTTGTACCAGCAGCATTAACTGTGTATAAGCAGTATTAACTACTTAGAAAGTTTTTTTCAATCTTCACCAGCAGTACTAAGTTACACTACCAGTAGTAACTAGCAGTAGTAATATACACTAGCAGTAGTAACTTACACTTGCAGTAGAAACTAGCAGTAGTAATATACCCTAGCAGTAGTAACTTACACTAGCAGTAGAAACTAGCAGTACTAACTACTTAGCATATTTTTCATTAAGATTACTAACATCACTAATTTATGCTTAGCAGCAGTAACACAAACCTTAGCAGCAATAACTCTAAGATCATCAAGAAGTCTTTTAATCCTAACATTATTCACATGCCACCTCAAGCTAAGGAGGTGGTGATGTGTTGATTTGCTTCATTATGAAGTTATTACCCTATGGGGTATAATTTGGTCCCGATAATTACTAATGTTAAGCCGTTAAGTCACGAAACTTAAAGTCGGGTAACATAAAAGTACTATGATTATAAGAATGTTAAAACTTATCAGTATACCCTAATTAAGTATATTAGATGAGTTATAAGTTTAACGGAGTACGTAGACGTTGTTAAAACCTATAAATGTAGATTTAAGTTTGCGTAAAATGTAAAACGTACAATGTTTACATAAAATAGCAAAATAGCAATAGTACATATGAAATATGACTATAAGAAAATAAAATTTCTAGAACACCTAGACTAATCATAGTCTAATATTGTTTACGATTTAAGCTTGCGCGATTGAATTTACATAATTACTTATAAAAGTAATATCATTTAAAATCAAGATAATAATAAGTGAAAACGAATAGTTAAATATTAACATAAGTAAAAAGATAAAAATGCATTAAGCATGTAGACGACTATATTTAGTCGAGAGGCGGGTTAATACTAAATGTACATTTTACGATGTACGCGGAATAACCTATCCGAAAACTCATAAAAATAATAATTTAAGAAAATTTAAATTTATTGACAAAAGTCGGGGTTTAAATATTGACCCGAAAATTACGAATTGCTACAATTACCCCCTGTTGTATTGTGGGTACGGGAAATACATTATGGTGGTGGTGGGTGAAGACAGTACTTTAGCCTATAGCATAAACGATAGTCATGAAAATGAAGACTACCTGAATGTTTTCAGATAGTAATTTGTGCATAGGCTACGAAGCCAGGGAAGGAACCTGATGCACACGACCTTTTCCACACATGTTACTTGCAACGACATCAATCTTCATATGTTGTTCACCATCAGAAAGGAAAACTCAAGAAGTTCTTTCATTTCAGGCATAAGATTTATGTTAGATTCATCCTTTTGCCTCTTCCACCTCCTTGTAGATAACATCCCATCACCCTCAATATCAACTTCATCTCTTTGACTGTGCAAATAAACCCAAAACTTCCCATCTCGATCAAATTGTAAGCAAGGATCATGTGCATAATGCAAACGGTCTAAAGCTCCACCAACATCATTTAAATATGCATCAGAGACATCTATCAACAACATCATTCTAGACCACCCATGTATTGGTTTCATTTATAACAGCCCTCTCTAGTGTAGATTATCCGTAACTGGCTTTCTAAAATGCAGAATAGTCCGAATGAGGATCATTAAACCTGTAAAAACCCATAGGATAAACATAATCATTTTAAAGCGAATGATGTTACATTTTTATTAGTAAAACAGAGAGTGTAAATATAAGTATCACCTTGACTTAAGACCTTCTTGGTTTCATCCATTTCCAACTGTTGGTTAAAATGAGCTGATTAGTCTGGGGTCGGATAACTCGCACCACCAGTTACGATTGCAGTGTATGTTCGAGATATGGTATTGAAATTACATACTTTAATAGCGTTAAGTCAATTAAAAAGAAAAACAATTGAATATGGAGTCAGGATCAATTTCAAAACTAAGATACTGAATTTGTATCACTATTGTACAGGGATAGATTACATGCTAGAATAAATTCCTTCTTAAGTATGTGTCGATAAGCTTCTCATTTTCTTTATTTCTTTTATAGGACTCTTCAGCAGCCATTATGCACCAATTTGCATCTGTGGTCTACAAGAATCACACAGTGACATCAAGAATAAGATTATCATAATTTTTTTTAAAGAGAGATAAGAAGTTTATCGGAGGTGGCAAATTGGGTGATAGGTTTGGTTAAAATTTGAAAAATGGCTAGATCAATCCAAATCACTTCTTGTGCATATTTTTAGTTTAAAAAAAATTTATTATTAGTTCTGAATTAACCTATTGTAATGATTGGTGATTTTTTGAAATTTTATTTATGTTTTCATCGTGATCCGTCAGAATTAAGAAGATAACCAAAACTAATAAATTAAGAGTACAAACAACGTTTTGTTACTTGTACGGACCACGTCATTTGTAGTATGATTAGACGTCTGCAGTTTTTGTTGAGCTTTTTTAGTTTTACCATGTTTTGCAATTGCAATCCATTCTTGCAATCCAATCTTATAAGTTTTGTTTAATTATTTTATATTTACATTATTAACACTTAATAAGGTCATATATATATCTATCTATGCTAATAACCCCAAAATCAGGCATCATAATACAAAATATAGTTGCTAAGATATAGTTAGAGATACATACATCCCCAAATGCATGAAACTTCTCCTGATTTGCATCTTACAATTGCTCTTTGGGTTCTTATTAATAGCATGGCCATCAATGTACCGAAGATCCAAATGTCATTGCCATTCCATTAAAGAAGAAATGTCGTTGCTACGGCAAGGCAATTTATTTATTTCATGACTAATTTAGTACCTACAACTGCACCAATGTTTTTTTCCAAATCAGGTTAGCTGATTTTTATAAACTCGCCTTCTTAACCAACATCAGGTCCCTAAGAGAAAGGACATGCACTTAAGTCAATATATGCCCACCTATCTTTTCCAATCCATGTATCTGTAAGACATTTTGCATGGACACCACTTAAATCACTAGATTTCAGATCCACACACCATAATAATGTTGCAATAAATCTTCACTTCGTGACATTAAACATATGAAAACTTTATTAAATAGACGCTGCAATACCTATGCAGACAACATTCTATATACATTTTGTATCATACAATTTAAAGCAACCTCATTTTTTTGCAAAACTTAGAATTGGATTAATCTATACTTAAACCAAAAATAGAATGAAATCATATATACATAGATCAACATACCTTTTTGGAATAATATAAAATACTGGCAATGTGGTGACCGACACTCAGATGCATGGACCAGGTGATCAAGCATTTTCCTTAGCTGCAATACCAACAACAAAATTAACCAAACTTATACTCTTTACTTTCATTTTCTAAACATAAAATATTATAAAGAGTAACAGTAGGTGGTAGAGCATACTGTCAGCTGATCCAGACTTACAAAGTCTAGCTTTTTTCTTCTCATCTTCATTAGCAAGCGTTGATTGCGTGATACAAATCTATGTAATAGAGAATATTGTCAGTAGGTAACAAATGAAACAGTGATAATATATGTAGAATGATACCATATTAACTTAAAAGAATAGAAAAGTGACTATTAGTGTACTTTAAAAATATTTGTACAATAGCCTTCCTTGTAAGCTCCTCAGCTTTCTTTGTAGTATCAGATACTTGTGATCCAGGTGCCTTACCAGGTGTCGTACCAAACCTCAAATACAACAGGTCCTAACTCATTAGATACTACATCAAAATATTGTTGTCCCAGGATGTAGGATACCTCTTGTTGGATCCCACTTTAATAGATCGAATTCCTTAAGCTTGTTTAAGGTTTAGTTATATTAGATAAATCTAACACAACTATAGTAGAAACTTTGTTAAGTGTATTAAAGATTATGCGGAATCTAATCTTTAATATTAGAAGAATTCTTAATGAAACAGTAACACACGACAATATAACTCAACAATAAAAGCTCCAATATTATTATTACAAATAATACGAATACTCTCCTAGTATTAGGGTTACAAAACCTTGAAGCTATGAATAACACTTATCAAATCGTAAAACAACATATTAAACTCTATACCCTAGGACCTCCTTTTATACACCAAGGAGTCCTAGTCGATTTACAATATATTCCTAAGACTTAGAATATTCTCTATGATCTATTCTATAAATAACTAATACTTATCACGTAAGTAATCTTGATCTCCAATCAATCTTTATCCTTTCTTCTGTCTTTATCCTTTCTCTGACAGTAGAAACTCTTTCAGCAGTCTTAATCTTTGAGCAGTAGTAACTTATACACCAGCAGCATTAACTGAGCACAAGCAGTAGTAACTACTTAGAATATTTTCTTCAATCTTCACCAGCAGTACTAACTTTACACTAGCAGTACTAATCTTCAATCTTCACCAGCAGTACTATCTTTACACTAGCAGTACTAATATATACTAGCAGTAATAACTATGAACTACCAGTACTAACTTTATACTAGTAGCACTAACTACATAGCATATTTTTCATTAAAGTTAATGAACAACACTAACTTTTGCTTAACAGCAGTAACACAAACCTTAGCAGCAGTAACTTCAAGAAGGCTTTTAATCCCAACAATCCTCCCCTAAACTTTATATTCTTCTTCAAAATCTCAAGCTTCTTCATTAAAAGCTTCATAATCACCAGGAGGATGCTTCCAAACACTTCATTTAGGTACATAGCCTTTCTTAAGCTCTTTCTTGACCAATCTAAGAAGCTCAAATGCCATTTCACACTTATAATCAACTTGAAGCTTCACATCATTGAACATCTGATGTAGTGTATGATTTGTAAGTGGATAGATCTTCTCAACCAACAGATAAAATAGCATGTTCTGCATTGTTACACAATGAACTCCACAAGAATCATAAAGCTTCCAGTTCAACACTTTAACTAAAACTTGTTGATTCTTCCATACATTATCTTCAACATGATGTTTAAACATGGTCTTCAAATTAAGAAGTAAGAAATTATCCATGTAATTCACTGGCTCTGTCTTCTTAAATCTTGCTTTGACTATACTTCAAAGAACTTCCAAGTCTTCTCTGTCAAAGTTTTTAAGCATCTTTCCAAAAGCTAAATACATCTGAGTCTTACCATCTGCTCTGATAATTTAGAAATAGCTTTTCTTTCCTTCTTTGTAGATCTTATAGTCAACAATGGTTGGAGATGTAGTAGATAAAGGTGTAGCATCAATAGTTACATCATCTCCATCATCTGGAATTATTTCCAAACATTCTTAAGCTCCTAAAGACTCTTGTCTTCTTTAAAACTTTTTGCTTTTTAGAGCTTTCTTGTTCTAGCTCTTCTCCTGCTCTCTTTAAACTGCTCTCATGTGCTATCTCTGCTTTTGCCTTCTTGGAACTCTCTTTCACCAACTCAGTTTTGTAGTCAACAAAGGTATTCACCCTTTGCATTGCTTTGTCAAATAATTCTTAAATATTGGCAAAAGACTTGTTCTTCAAACTTTTGGGCTTCTATCCTTCCTTGTTTTTTAGATAAGTACACATGATAATCCTTTGTTGAGCTCTTATTGGTGGTCTGTTCCTTTTTTCTTCTGCTCTCTTAGCTGCAAAATGTTATCTTCTTTGCTCTAATAATTGTACAAACAATCTTGCCTTCTCTTTATCAATCAATTCATCTTGTTCTTGAGCTTGCAGTCTTTGAGCTAACTGATAATTAGCATCAATTTTAGCTTGAACATCATCCCAAGCTATGTTGGCTTCTTCAACTTGTTGAGCTTTTTCTTTGACAAGCCTTTCTTCTTCTTCTTCTCCAGTTTATACCTTGAAGGCAAGTTCTTCATCAAGCCTGAGTAGTTCTTTCTTAGACATTTTCTTCACAGGTTATGGTTCAACCATTTTGCCTTTACCCTTGTCCTGAACCTTGACCTATGATGGTTGTTGTAAAGAAACTATTGGTGTAGGTGCTTGCTCCCATTCATGAATAACAAGCCCTTTTGCTCTGGGTCTTGTGCTAACAGCTGTAATTGTTGTATCATCAGTTGTTGTTGTAAGTGTTGGTGTTGTTGTACCTTGCTCTGGTTCTTGTATCACAACCTTATCAGCCTTGGGTTTTGTACTCTTCAATTCTGACAGTGCTTGATCCAAAGTCACTTCAACATCAGTTATTGCAGTTGTTGTAGTTGTAGTTGTAGCAACACTAACTGGAATTATAACAGCAGTAACTTATTCAACCACACTTCTTGTTTCCTCAGTAGTGTTAACAACATCTACACTTTCAACAATCACCATCTAAGTCATTAACAACAAACATATCTTCATAAGTTTAAACATTGACCAAGTAAATGTCTTTATTAGCATCAATATCAGCTATCCTCTCCTATTTGGATGCATCCTCTTCACCCAAACCTTCATCTTTAGAGGATTATACCCTTCTTGATGAACCAACTCTGTATAATCTTTTAAGTCTATGAGTTCTTGACTTATTCCTCCTCTCTAGCTTCTTGACACTCCTTTTCAAACTTGCAATCTCAGTAGCTTGAGTGGTCTTTATAGTCTCCAAATTAAGAACTCTTGATTGTAAAGTTGTACATAATGCCATCAATTCCTGAAGTTTTAGACTATCCTCACCACGTCGAAGTGTGTTACCTCTTGCAAGCAGTGGATCATTAGAAAGTTTAGATACATTCTCAAACCTAGTCTGAGCAATTGTATCCCCCATGGTTTCTTGGCGTTTGGGACCATCACCTGAACTAGTTCCTGAGGAACTTGGTTCATTAGGTGTTGCCTTGGATTGGGTCTTATTGATGTTACCACTGTCTTGCTCTGCTTCTAAGCTAGAAGCAGTAGTGGCAGCCCTCACCAAACTGTCATCCATCTCCTCATTGACAGCCTCATCTGCTACATTGGTTGTAGGACCACTAGGCTGAGGTACCTCAGTGTCCTTTCTCTTTGACCTCCTAGGTTTTTGAGTCTTTTGGGGTTGAGATGTTGATGGTTGAATAATGGTGGGTGTGTGATGGGGATCAGTTGGCATTGCTGAACCTTCACCCATTTCTTCTTGATTGTGTACCACCATGGTTGGAAATAAGGGTGTGACTCTACCAGAAAATCCTTTCCCTACCCTTTTCATATTCCCAAATATCTTCTTAGTGTGAGAGGGTGTAACATAAATCCTCTTGTGACTTGGCAGGCCATCAAGTTGTTGATTCACAAACACTTGTACAAACCTTGGATACATCAAAAATTTGCCCACATTATCCAAGTTCTTCACCATACTTTCAAAAATGTATTTTGAAAAGTTGAACTTCTGGTTTGTAGCTAAACAGATAATTGCAGAAGCCATAGTGCTACTAAACTCATTCCATGCAGTAGTCTTAGAACTTAGGCATTGTAGAATAGTATGAATAAGGAATTTCCATTGTGGGGAAAAGAATGCCTTATAGAAAGTAAGCTTCTGTGAAATTTTCTCATACCCCATTAATGTAAGTTGTTCAAAGATGGTAGCATTGGGTAGACAATCAACACCTTCAGCATCTTCTAGTTGAAGATCTCTTCTTACAATCGACTCAGTAATGATGATCTTCTTTCCATCCACTAGGGCTTGTAACTGTACTTCCCCATTGATTAATTTTTATCGTTAAGCTAAATCGCGTAAACTAAAAATGATCATTTAACATAAACGGGCATGAAACAAATAAATGTTTACGTCAAGTAAGTGTTATAAAGTTATTAGGATGATAATTTATAACTTTACGCTTTTTATTTTTATTGGTTACGTGAAACGTTAAGTAACGTCCAATTTAATACTAGACTTTTGCCATGCATGGCAAACCATAAACCCACCTACACTTCAACAAATACCCACCATAATACCCAATACCTAAAATTTATCAAATATACTCACCCATCAACACCATAGCCGGTTATACATACACATACACATACACATTCAAATTAAATCTAATAAATACCACTAACTAATAAACAAGTTTATATGTTAACCCTTGGATAATACACTTTTTCTATTAACTAGTTCAAGCCCCAATTCTTGTCCCAAGCATGCATAAAATTCAGCTAGAAACAAGGAGACAAGGATGGCATTCTTAGCTTGTATCAAATCATTCTTACAGGTAACCAAACATGCCTAAACTTCACCATACTTATTCTTACATACCCAGTAATAATTTAACATAAAAACCATACCCTAAACCCTCCCCTAACCGGTCACATAAACACTCAACACCAAAACCATGTTCTAAGCTTATTAAGTGGTATTTACACTCATGTTTGCCTATAAATAGAAGCAATAAAGCAACACTTACACACACTTAACATTTCAAGAACTCAAAAACATATAAACTCTCTCCATATACATACTAACCCACGGCTTGGGTTTTTCACCACAAGAACTTTTATAGTTTTCATTTCTCAAGAGTTACAAGCATACAAGGGTCATTACTAATCATATATAAGGTGTCTTAGAAGCTTGGTTTGGGTTTTATAAGGGTTTATACAAGGAAGGTTTCAAATTAAGGTTTTCAAGAAAACTAGGGTTTTCTAAACCTAATTTGCTAATTAGGGTTTTCTTGGTTGGGTTTGATCTTGTTCATCACTCATCCTACACTCATCTAAGGTTACGTAAAACCTTAATCTTTTTATTACATTCATTTCATGTATTATATAATTGTGTATAGTTAAATCATCACCTAGTTTTTCTTATTAAAGTTTATAAGATGAAATCATATGTATACATACACGAATTTATTTTATGTATGGTTAAGATGATGTTTTAAATATGTTAATATATTTAAAACAAGGATTTACAAGCCATGGATAAATTATATAATAATTTGTCAAGTATTGATTATTTATTTAATTATAAAGTTTAGATAAGTAAATAAATATGTTGGATAATTTTCTTGGACAATATGGACCTATTATGATGGACACGATGTAGAGGACTTAAATTATATACCATGGATGTTAATTTATAAATTAAAAGACTTGTGATAATTTTATAAAGTTTAAAAGTGTATAAAATAAGTTAATTAACCTTTTATATGCTACTGTTCATTCGAACTAATTGACATTTTATTTTATATTTTATAAACATAGTACATTTCACAAGGATCGTAAGCATATAAGAAACTTGAAAATCCGATAAATAACGAAGGAGTTATGATTTTTACGAGATTATGCGTATAAAAGTATTTTTATAAAACTAAGTTTATAAAAACTACTCCCTCCGTCCCAAAATTATTGTCCCCTATTGACTTTTTCGGTCTTTTTCTTCGAACTTTGACCTTAAATATTTTGGTTTGTGTTATGTTATACTTGATGCAAAATATATGAATTGATTGGTTTTTGATTGTATTTTCATTGTTATAATTTTCATCAAGTATTATATAACACAAACAAATATATTTAAAGTCAAAGTTGAAAGAAAAAGACTTAAAAAGTTAATAGGGGACAATAAATTTGGGACGGAGGGAGTATATGATTTCGAATCTGAGATATTCCTTTTATATTTTTCTGTAAAAGTAGATATTGTAAGGATTCTAAAAAGGTAAGAAATTTGAAAAACCAATGGATAATGAACTAGTTATGACTTTTTCATGTTTATGTAATAAAATAAACAAAAGTGACTTTATAAAAGTAATTTTATAAAAACTAAATTTTTTTACAGAAACATACAGTGGACATGGACCATGTTAGATGATAGAAAATTTAATTATGAAGCCATGGACATAAGAATCACTAGAAACCGAATTAAAACGAATAAGATACAATAAATATACGATTTCAACAATTAAAATTTATAAAAAGTATTTTTATAAATCTACACTTACTGTTACTGTTCATAATAGTAAATATGAATATAATAAATGTAATATTTGATTAGATTTTTCAAATACGAATCCATACATGTAAAGTACGATGAAAACGGGATTAAAACGAATAAGTTACGACGTTTTTAAGTTATAACGATTAATTATATAAAAGTAGTTTTATATAATTTATAAAATATTATTAAAGTTACTGTTCATCAGTGATTATAATATTTCAAATATGATATTTGACTAGAACATTCAAAAACGAAGCCACAGATATAAATAACATATTTAAAACGAGAGAGAAATGACGTTTTTACTAAAGTGATATTTATAACGTTTTTAAATATTATTTTCTCAAATAATTAAAGCATTTATATAATGGAGTTATATAAATAAGACATCAAGTATTTTTGGCAAATAACGAATTGTTGGACAAGTATACCATTTTTACAAACACTTTTAGGTGGTGATGTAACTATATAGAATTATATGTGGTATTAGTTATTCAAAGTACATGGTACTTATACGACCTATATTTAATTAGGTTGCACTCAGATTTGGCTTGTCGATTCATTCACTTGATTCCCATCTAGCATATAGTATTAAGACTAATATTGAAACCCGTAGCAAATATAAGAAAGCAATATAATCCAAACAAGGTTTTAACCGGAAACGTTGAAGCGCTTTCATTATCATTTGAATCAAATAAAATAATCTTACATCACCAACTATCTAGATATACTAACAACTACATAACTATAATCTAACTTAAGAAGACTCTCATATGATAGATCTAACTAGATGATCTATATCTAACAAGACTCACTACCCCTTATATAATAGAGGAGGTTACCAAGAAACCCTAGCTTACAAAGGAAGCTAACTCTAATATTTTACAATAAGTCCTTGTTGTATTCATCTTTCTTCAATCTTGCATAAATAGTTTTTAATCAACAAAACTCAAATCCCAACAATACTCCCCTATTTAATAATCACAAAACCAATCTCCATGTATGAAACAATCTTCAGTGCTTCCTTCCCCCCTTTGACTTAAGATCTTCTTGAACATGAGCCACCTGACCACATTAAATACAGCTGGCAAATCATATTTCTGTAGTCTTACTTCCCCTTTGAAATCAACCAATAGGGGCTTCTGAATATAATGCAACTTGGAAACACTTCCCCAAAAGGTGGTGCATGTAGATGGTTAAATATTTAATCAATAAGCCTTCCCCAAAACCAATATGATTACCATCTCATGAATCTCTAACTCTGTAAGGCTCTATGTAGTGATTACGTGATGAAGAAAATTGTGTATACGAATTTGATATAGAAGTATAATCATCCCAAACATGTGTCTTATGTCATTGCACAAGTTCACGACGTCGAACTTATAAATAATCTGTGAAATATAATAGACCGCAACCTCTTAGCAAAAACCTCATCTTCTATAAGACACATACATAAGTGTAAAACGTATCAAAAGTGAGCATGAGCACCGATAAGAAAAATCTACACACACTTTTGCTAGAATTTGTACAAGTCTACAACAACACCATTTAAGCAAACAAACGAACAAGTTAACTTAAAAGCCCACCACAACTTAAGATAATGATAAGACACGCACACTTGAAACCTAACTACAACATCAAATAAGTGATAATCAATCGTCTTCGTAATCACATCTTCAAATAAATCTCCAAAACGAGCCCATTAAATCAATCAACGAATAAACTTGTTGTTTGAAACGTTACCTATCCAAATCCAAATAACCCGTGAGTCACCCGATAACTAATAAAGCTAGCGGTACAAACTAGCTATATCGGATAGTACTAACGGTACAAACTCTTTCTCCCTACGGCCACTATCAGTACAAAAATACATTCTCGGACAGTAAGGCATTACAAATATAACCACAAATAGTAGCTAAGCCTTTCTTGTCGAACATACAAAACTTTCAAATCCAACATCATAAATAAGGTATGTTATTAACAAAGAACTCTAGTGATTACTTTGCCCCACCGCATGCTCGAACCAAGTATAAATCTCACTCAAGGCAGTATATAACTTAAAACTATACCATGTAGCCAATAGTAATACATGTATTTACACAACACAAATAGCTTATCATACAGTAAACCACTCATGAACCATCGTGTATCCAAGCCTATAAATAAACCCATAGTCTAGCAGCATATAATAAACGTTCCTCCATTTTATTACAACCCATAAAACTGCCTAATAAATACATGTGAGAAGCAGTCAGTAGTCATAACATGCCCTAAATATCTTATCATACATGCAATCTCATTCGAAGAACAATATTAAAGTACATCTTAGGACATGAAAACGTGTAGCAACTAACAAAAACTTGTTTTAAATACAGGTGTATATATTCCACATCAATATCTTCCATATTAAACCCTAAAAAGCAGGGTTTCAATCACAGCACAAATCATCCCTTTTATAACGCGAATCTCATTATTCAAAAAAAGAGATATTGTTTGTCCTCTAAAACAATACGAACAACCAAATATAATCAACAGAATGACACAAACAGCATGCATACATTCTTCATGAATACATCTTGATACAACTATATTCTGGGGCTGCTGCTGTTCAATAACTTCACAACACCATCACGAATAGGTACCATCAGAATCATAAACAAACAAGAAAATCACCTGCTGCTCCTTACTCAACAAACATACAAGACAACTACAATAAGAATATTCATATCTATCCAGCAGTCATCATATTAGGGTTTCGTTGTGGTGGAAATAGAACCTTTGATTAGCTTAACGTGTAGAACCCTAAATGATTAGGGTTTCTTGATCCGTCTTTCACCAACATTAATCGTATGAATCAACCCTAAAACCCATGATCCCCGTATGATGTATATAATTACACAAATTCTTGAATCATGGAACCAAAACAACCTTCAATACCGAAAAAGGGTTAAAATCGAAATAGAGCAATATATACCTGAAAAAAGAAAACAGAATTCGATACCTTTGCTTATCTTCGTCCAATTCGATACATTACCCTTAGTATAATCCTAGATATCAATAGCAAACCAGCTCTATACCACAATGTATGAGAATCGTTTAGTAGCCCAATCTAGGATGGTTTTATAATAATATGAACACCCCGACACGGAATAATAAAGAAAGCAATATTATCAAACAAGGTTTTTAAAAAAACCGAACGATGAAGCATTCATTATATTTGGATCAAATAAATGAAGCTACACAATTTCATTTGCAAATTATTCATGTTAGCATCATTAGCCTTTGCGTAGCTTTCAAAATCCGTTTTTGAAACACCTTGAATTTGGGAAGCAGGAGATTGGTAAGGTAAAGCTTGATTAACCGAGGGTTGATTAGTTGGTGGTTGGTATGGTGGGGTTTGATAAACGACTCCTTGATTGTTTTGACGGTTTTGGTTGAAATTGTTTCCACGGTTTTGATTATGATTCGGATTGAAATTGTTTCCTTGATATCGGCTTTGATTTCCTTGATTGCTTTGAAATTTGGTTGATTAAAACCGGGTGGTCTCATTTGATTTGCCAAATTAGGAGGATGATTTCTTTGAACAAAGTTGCCAACGGCGGCGGTTTGTTAGTGTAATGCCCCGACCCAAAAGGGTAGAAGTATTACAAATATGGTGTGACATCAAAAGCATTCATAATCATAACACAAGCATAAACAGCGGAAGTCTTAAATAAATAACCAAAGGAAATAAGTCAACATGACTTAAGGTACATAAGATCTTAAAAGACAAACATATCCAAACGAAATAACCGAAATAACGAAGGCTCGAAAAGTAACAAATCATATATCAAAACTAAGATCTCTAGGGTAAGTCCACACTCAGCACTCATATCCCGAAAGCAACCCCAGCTCCTAGCTTAGATACCTGCCGCAGGAAAAGAAAGTGCGGCTGAGCTTACAAAGCCCAGTGAACAGATATATATAATCGAATGCAAAAGATAACGGAAATCAAAGGATACGATACAAGGTACAAAGGATATCACAAGACATGATCAAAGGAATACAAATATAAGGTAAGACAAATCAGAAGTCAATTCATAGTGTAAGGTAAGATGAATCAGAAAATCAAATCAAGTCCAATTACCAAGCCCAAACAAATCATATCATAGTAACCATGGAGTCGCGAGCTCCAAAATTGTGAAAGACGTGGAATGCACCCAAACATCAGTCACCAAATATACATATATCATAATGTCATAATCCATCGAATACAAAACAAATCTAGGATGCATCCATACGCCCCTTAAACAAATAATAATCTTCATAATGCGCATATAATATCAAATGGGGGACGGCGTGAGAAATCACTCACTCACACATGAGTCATGCCAAAGGTGCATCAATGACACGGCCATGTTACCTTCATGGCTAGGAAACAAATAGTGGCTCGGGTCTCAAACTGAAGGGTTCAAAGCAAAGTCATATCAAAGTTCATTTCAAAGGGATCATAGCAAAGGTTCAATGCCAAAGGTTCAAATATCAAAGGTTCAAATATCAAAGGTAGCATAGCAGGGTTCAAATGGAACATAATGACAGATCATATAAGAGAACCAAAATAAAAGGCTCAGAGCAAATGTAGCAAATCACATAAGAAATCAAAGATAGAGAGGAATATGTCATGAGAAACCTTAACGATAAGGTCAGAATATCTGTACCTTATTCCGAAGCAAAGCAATAACCAAAGAAAACACCACAGGAATATCAAAATCACTCCCTCTTGACCGAACCTAAAGAAATGATGAATTCGAATTACAAACCATTCATTTAAGTTATACTTTCTATTTTTAGTAACTTTCCATTTAAGGAAATCCTAAAATTAAATCTAAATTAAATACGGGGAACAAAATCAGGTATCGGGAACCCTAAATACTGAAAAAATTAAGAAAATAAATGCTAAATTAAATTAAAAATCAAATTAAATTCTAAGTAACTTAAACTTGAAAAATAAAGAAAACTAGAACTAAAAACGGAGGTCGTTTTGAATGGTAGAAACGAAAAGAAACGGGTAAAACTTATACCCTGTAAAAACGTGTCTAAAACTGAAATTAAGAAAAATAAAGCTATACTAAATTTTAGATTTTTCCTAGACACCTAAATTGACAAAAGAAAATTTTTGTAAAAATAAAAAGATTTTTTCTAATTTTTGGATTTTTTATGAATTTTTAAAGATTAAATTAATTAACAAAAATAAACTTTTTCTAAAAATTAACACTAAAATTTTTCTTTTATTTTTCAAAAATACTAGATTTAAAATGAAAATTAATGCAAAAAGAATTTTAATTTTTCAACTATTTTTCTATTTTTTATGATTTTTATAAGAAAAAGTAATAACTAAAATCTACTTTAATTCCTAGAAAATACAAATTTAACTGAAAAAATATGGAAAAATGATTTTTAGAAACTACAAAGGTGCAGAAAGTTATAAAAAATAAAAGCCCTAATTTCTACTAGCTAATTGAACCCTAATTTGCTTAATTAAACTTAAGAACCCTAATTAATAAAACTAAAAACAAAAATATTAAACCTAATTATTATTCTAGAAAAGACAGGGTAGAAATTGCAATAAGAGAAAGTGCAGGGTAGGCGGGCTAAATACTAGAAATTTACACAATAGTGAAAACGGGGGACCCTACACTTTAAGACATTTACAAAACAGACCCTAGCTTATTTACTATTTTTGGCTTATTAAATTTTGAGAATTAGCAAAAACTTAAAACTACAAAGTTGTAGACTAGCTTAATCCTAACAACTTTAACAAAAGCACTTTCAACTTTAGACCAAAGAATAAGCTGAAAAATAAGCAACTAGTCTGCTGTTACAGAAAGTAGGAGTTTAACAAGCTTTTTGGATTTTGGCTTATTGTGAGCTTTTTACTTGATGAAAACTGAAACTAAAAGTTGCTTATTCTAGCTTAAGATGTGCATGAAAAGGATTTACACTAAAATTTACCTAGAGTTAACAAGATTAGAAAGAAAATTAAGATGGAAAATGCAAAGTTTTAATGAGACTGTTTTTGAGCTTTTTTTCACTTAAGCTAAAAAGCTTAATTCTAAACCTTTTAAGCTGAAATTTTGAGATTAAGCTACCCTAACTTTCTAAAATCTATTTAGGTAAAAGGATTTTCAATTGATCAACTAGAGGTAAAAAAAAATCAAAAGGTGTATCAAGCAACAGCAGTTTGCACTGCTGCCACTTGCTGATGCATTTGGCATGCTGATGCAATGTGCAAGTAACAAAGATGTAGGCTAGGATTTTTTTAAGGCTTACTTTACTAAGTGACCACAATTCTACTTAAAACTCTAAGTTGTTTGTAAAAAATCCTAAAATCTAGGACTTACACATTCTGAAAATGTGCCCTGGTGCTGAATGATAGTATTTAAACCCTAACTTTTGTAAAACTAAACCCTAACCTCTAAAACTTGATTAAATGCTTATGTTTTATCCTAATGCAGCTATATGAAACCAATTTACACACTAATGTTGACTTTAAAAGTCAACACAACACTAAACCAAACACTCCTTGAGAAAGAACTGTCAAAGTAGATTGAACTTAAAATTGTTTTAAAAACTAACTCAGCTAAAAACTTTTAGCTACTCAGCCTAGATTAAAACTAATTAAGCTATTTGAACATTTTAACCTATAGCTTATTAACTAAAATAAGCTAGTTACTCTTATAGCTCTTGACTAATACTTGTAACAAACTGAAAAGTAAGAGTCTAAATGTTTTAAAAGCTAAAACATTTTTTTAAAGACACTTTGTAACTAATAAGCATCTAACAACGACTAACCAGGAATTAAAAATATCTTTAAAAGATTAAGCTAGAATTCAATAAGCTATTTAAATGCAGCAAAATATTGAATTTTAGAAAAGTAAACCTGAAATGTGAGGTATCCTTCTTCCCCTAGACATCCAAAGTAGAGTCTAAGGTGATCCAAAGTTGGCACCTGCATCTAAACCAGCGTTATTAAGCTAAATGAGCTTATTACACCTTATTGCTTGAAAATGAACTCAAAATACTTAATGTAAACATGATGTTTAGATGTAAATGATGAAATTGAGCTAATGATTTACTAAAAACAGAATATTAGCTAAATTTGAGCTTATGGAAAGTAATAAGCTCAAAAGAGCTTATTTAGAGCTTAATTGAGAAAAATACAACAACTGAAAATTTAAAACTAAAACAACTGATGAAATAACATGTAACTTGGTTGAATTACATTAAAACACTTAAAAGAAATACTGAATTTGAATTACACTAAAAAAACATTAAAAAGTGGTGTGTTTGACTTCGGCTTGATCTTCTAGCTTTTATACAAGTCTCTAAGCTTTGGGACGAGTTTGTTATGAGAGTAGGAAGCTTCACAATTAATCCTAGCCCTCCATTGGCTTTTCTTACAATCTCACCATTGAAAGGGGTGCTCGGGTTGTGTGAAAGGTCCAGGGAAAGGGTTTGTAGGGGTAGGGTTGAGTGGGGAAAGGTGAGGGTGAGCTGTGGGAGGTACTTGAGAGGTGGTTTGGCAGTGAAAACAGGGGGAGAGGTGGTTTGGGTTTTGGCGCCAAGTGGGTTCGACAGTTATGGTTGGGAAGGTTTAAACGTAAAGAATGAAAACGATGCAAGAGTAGTCCCTCTTCTTTTCTTCTCTTTTCATATACTCTTTTTCCCTTCTTTTCTTTTATAACTTGAGTTTCAATAATGGCAAACTCAGCCCCTTTGGTTTATATATAAAAGATATAAAGAGAAGTTTCTTTTTGGCAGATTCGGCCCTTGGGGTTAAAGTTTTATGAAATGACAATTTGGCCCCTCTTTTTGATCTTTCCCTCTTTTCTTCATAAAACAAGTTTAGGGAATGGCAGTTTTGGCCCTTGTGTTTTATTTTTCTCTTTTTAATTATAAAACAAGGTTTTTAAAATTTACATTTTTGGTCCTTGAGTTTTATAAAAAAGGTTTATTTGGCTTTTGTTGGGCTTGGGCTTGTATATTGGGCCCATTGGGCTTGGGTTTGGGCCCAATAAGGTACAGGTTTGGTTATTGGGCTTTTTCAAGCCCAATAAGGTTACGGAGTGGGTTTTGTGTGTACAATGGCTGAGATTGGCTGTAGCTGGGCTAGGATTGGGCCTTCAAAGTCTTCACAGTCTTTGTCAATTGCACACAAATGGGCTGTTGTAATTGATTGAGGGCCCATTTGGTCTGTCTCCACAGTCTCATAAATATACTATAGGGCGTCCCGGCCCATCAGCATGGTTATAAGATTGGCATTCAATAGTATTCTTCAGTTCCTGCTACCGGTTTGAACTGCTGATTCTTCAGTAGTGACTCTGACATTGACCATTTTGGACTTTGGCCTTGATTTTGCACCATCCTTTTCCATTACAAATGCTCAGTTTTGTCATTTTGGCTTGGTTTTCTGTCTTTTTGTTGATATCCACTTCCTGCACAATACAAATGCAAAACAAACATATATTTGGCAGTTTTTGTCTGTTTTTGGTCATTTAAGCTCGTTTTTAGAGGTAAAAGATATTTGTAATTAAGCACTTATCAATCCCCCAAACTAAGGTATTGTGTGTCCTCACACGAATGTTTATGAAGTAAAAACACGTAATCCCGTTTTTCACTCATTTCTTTTATTTACACAACTACAACAATATTTTTGGATTTTCCCCTCATTTTTTAACAGAGTTTGACATTTCTTTATTAATTAATACTGGGATCATAGAAATGAGAAGCGCCTGAGAGTGAGCTACGGATGTCCTGACGGAATAGATTCGATGCTTCCTCATTGTTTCACAATATACCAAGCTAAGGCAATAAAACAAGATCAATGTCGATATAAGTTTATATGTAAGCCTCATACTTATGACTTGTGAATTTTCCAACTCCCAACATGGGATAATACGATTGATATGTGTGTACTCATTTTAAATTTAACCCATTAGGTCAACTTATTTCCATAGTCATAGAAAATTAATCACGACCTCAAAGGCAACAACTATTAAGACTAATCGTACTTGATTTCGTAATTTAAACTTAGAACATTTTGCAAAATATTCCAAATCATAATCATAAGTTCTTAAGCTAGGAATGCGGTAGCTAGTTTGAAACCCCTACCGTTCTGTGGTAACGAGCAGAGCAAGAATATACAACCAACGACCGTTGTTTCTATAGTTTGTAAAACCCACCCCGTTGCAAGCGTAGTGGGATATCAACATCAACACCTACTAATATAGGCTAAAAAAGATTGGTGTCTTAGTTTGAACCCCTCACCTAGAACCTTTCCTTCCGAAAATTGATATAATCACGACAGGCGACCAATGTGAAAAGAAAATAATAGAGGACAAATAAAGTCAAGAACAACACCCAAACCCTAGAAGTAAAGACTTCCTTAAGTATTGAACCGCCCACCTCAGAACTCGTTGTTATCGAGGAGTGGGGATATCACGACACATAAGAAACAAAAAAATCTTTTACGTGGTGCTTTGCCATAACATCAACTTAGCAATGCTTCATTTTGGCAAAAATTTCAATATACATAGCATTATCTGTTTTGCATTCACACATTTTCATCATGCTAATCTTTGGCATATATCTTTTTAAATCACTACAAAATCTAACTCGCTTTTGGGATAACTCAAGTTAAAAATATAGAAGAAAAGACTATTTTTCTTTCTTTTTTATTACTCTATTTTTCTTTTTTTCTCCCTTTTTATATTTTTTCCTTTTCTTTTTTTCATTTTCTTATTTTTTTTTCTATTTTTTTTTTTTTTCCCATTGTTTATTTTTATTCTCTTTATTTCCACCTCCTGAAAACAAGAAAAAACATCGATGTTGACTAAGTTTGAATTAAAATTTTGAGATACGGTCTTATTAGGTGAATAAGAACTGTTCATATCACAACTGTATAGAAAAGCCATAATAAAAACATGAATAATTTAAATAAAACGTCAATTATAGGTGCCGTCTCTATCTGCTTTATGTGCATAGCACCATGCACTTAGAAAAAAAAACCCTAACACTAAGTCAAATATTTACACCCATAACATATAACTCCTTATACACATATCTGTGACTTCAAACAATAATAAAATTCAAAAAAGCAATAGAAACGCTTGGTGAAAGCATTGCACCGTAAATGAAGGCTATTGCATAGGGCTACGTGTACACAAAGCACCAGAGACGTACAAGAAAGACTCAAAACCGCAGAACACGCCCCCAACCCCCCCCCGCCGATACGTCGGCGACTCTGGTGTGGAAAGGCGCTCCGGCAGTACGCACCCCCCCAAGGTCCGACCCCGGCTCGGCCGGGGCTCTTACCCCTGAACATCCCACTAGTCTCCCTACCCCCCAAACAACCAACCCCTTAACCCACGTGAAACCGGAACAATAAGACACAAAATAGGGTCGCCACCTCCCCCACCCAAACCCAATAGTGCCAAGACGCCAAGGGAACCACACCCCGCCCGCCGTTCCCCTCCTCCCCCCAGATCTCGGTCGCCTCCGACAAGGCCCACGGCTCCCCCCCACCCACGAAACACCCACCAAACATTCCCCCCCAAAATAAAACCCAAAAAAAAAAGAACCGACACCAAAAAAAAAAAAAAAAAAATTACAAGAAAAAGTAAATTAATAATATAAACCAATTTTTTTCTTTTTGAACCCATAAATTAAATTATTTGTTTGATCCTTCCCATCTTCCTGCAGATCCACCCCCGTTCTACGGAGCCGCCCCGCTCCCCAGTTTAAACCCCCCCCCGCCCCGAGTTACCCCAATCATATGCTGCAAGGAAACAATCAAATCGAAGATACTCAACCCCACCACCCCCCGACCCCCCCCCAAACTCGAACTAAAACATCGTCCACGATTTTTGAAGGGAACTAGAACAATAAACCTAAAGGGGAGGGGCCATTACATTGAAAATCCAAAAAATATAAAAACGTTTAGTCGAAAAGATTAGGAAATTCGGTATTCCCCCAAATGAAGCTGAGGATTGTGAAACTCTTGATGAATTACAAAACTATAGTCTTCCCACAATCCGGGGGCAAATCCTCTGGACAATAACAACAACAACAACAATTGAAATCATGGGTAATGTAAAAGACAATAAAAGCCTATCTTACACAACAAACAACACAATATTTAGAAAATACTAAATCTAAATATCATAAATTCTACCTACTACTAAGATCATACAGTATGGGAAGCATATGGGGGGGTGTTAAGCATGTATATATATAAATTAATAAAATATGGGGAAATTATGTATATGGGGTGTGTATTTAATGTGGGTTTGACATTGGGGTGGGGTGAAACTATCTTGTATAATGCAACATCAATTATTGGGAGTGTATTGGGCAATTAATAGTCAAATGTTATAGTAGTGGGTGCCTCCCCTATCCCACGAAGTGCTCCTTAGTTTAAATGGTCTCGATGCTTGACCACACCGCAGATCACAAAAGGTATTTAATAGGATCGCTTGAGGGAAGAACAAATTGAAATAAAATCATCAATCATGGGCGTGGGGTGGGACGTTTTCAAATTCACAAATATCAAGGTTGGACTTACAACGAATAATGGATAAGCATGGGGTGCCTCCCACGAAGCGCTTGTTTAGGGTCGCGATGCTTGACCCATCACAAGGATTTATGGATCCTTGAGGAAACAAGTGGAAATTAAAATCATCATCGGACTTTCATTCAAGTGACTACGATAAGTATTGAATTTTATGAAAGTTCCACTCCGATGAGATACATCCGGCTTAGAAGAATGATACTTTTGAAATGCCGGGATCAAATATGGTGTCTTCATCCCCACAGGAGAGAAGAGAAGGCGGAATAACCGGATAAGCAAGAAATGGGAGAAAGATCCATACAACATAAGCGAAAAATTCACTAGTGGGTATGAAATCTTGCTCCAGGATGGGATGGGTGGGTAAAACATTAGGCACATCTACGGGGATGTCTTCCACCACATCAATGGTTGAATTTCCCGAATTGGGATAATCAACATAAAACGATTCGAACTCGGGAAGGGAAATAGAAGTATCGTCATCTACGGAGTCGACATCATCACTCTCAATACCTGGTGGTATTGATCCGTCATCAGCAAGAAACAAGTCAATCTCCTCCATAAGAGAATCATTATCCGCAACGGGGATATGAGATGGAGGGAGAGATTCGATAGCATTAGAATTGGCTTGAAGAGCTTCCGGAGGTCGAGGAGAAGAGTTATCGTAGAGCAAACTTTCCAAAAACAGAATATCACCTTCCGGGTCAAATTCAACTTCCTCAATTTCTGGTGGAATTGATTTAGGAAGGATGAGTTCACCGGCGAACTCATTGGAAAGAGAATCGATCTTAGGAGAAGAATCAATCGAAATGTCTCGATTTAGCACGGATTCTACAAGATCAGATTCAGCATCAAAAGAATCAATTCCCGGTGGAATTGAATGGATGCCTTCCAGCACCTCATCATTAATTCGATCTACCTTAGTCGAAGCAATTTCTTCATCAAGATCAAAGAGAGGATTAGAGAAAATGATAAAATTCTCTTTTGGAATGTCCTCCTCGGAAAATGACTCGTCACTTAAGGTAAAATCTTCATCGATATCGAAGAGAGGGTTGGAGAAAGTAAAATCATGATTCTTTGAAGAATCATCATAGGGAGGCAAATCACACTCATCGTCGGAAAAATCCTCGAACTCAATTGGGGTTGGGACAAGGTTCTCGACACTAGACTTTATGAATTCGTCCGATTCCGTTGCCGGAATAGTGTCAAGATGCTCGTCCCCCAAACTTAGAGAGTTAACGGGCTCTCTGGATTCGGGTGTGATTGCAATGGTATAGTCCTCGTCATCATCATTATCACAGTAGACGAGAGGGCGATTCCAAGCCGGAGTATTGATGTACTCAGATAGCTCGTCACTTATGATTTTCACATCTTGAACAAGTTTGCTAAGCAATTCTTGCACTTCCTCGGATTGAGCGTGCTTAACTTCAAAAAAGTTGTCCCAAGCTTGCAATAGAACCTTAGGCGTTTTCCCAAAAGAGATACGATTAAACTTCTTAAGAAAGTTTTCAATCGATTTCATTAGGTCCTCTTGGGCTTGCAAAGCTTCCATGCTCATTGGTTGAGGAGGTTGATGATTGACGGAAAATTGCGGGGTTTGAAGTTGGTCAAAACCGAAAGAATTAGAATCATAGCAAGGATTTTGCTCATGATAATAGTCTTCATTCATCGGTTGACACTGAAAAGTCTCATGAGGACCTCCACAATAGTCACAGCAAAGATTTTGCTGTTGAAGATTATGCAAATCTTGCGGGGAATTGAAATCAAGGCTGTAATCTGGCTCTGGATAGATAAACTGGCTTTGAGGTGTACAGCAGTGACAATATTGAGTATCGTTCCCGCAAAATTCACACAAGATTTGCTTAGAGTGTGTGGGGTGGTGAGAGAAACTTGGAGATTGATCAAAAGAGTACGGAGTTGAAAAATCGATTTGATTTTCATTTCCATAAGTACAACTAAGACAAACTCCATCAATGAGACGACAACCGCACTGTTGGCACGTGCATGAATAACAATAAGAGTTATCCGTCGGTTGTCCACACCCTACACATTCAAAACAGAGATAAGACTCCATCAGAATTAAACAAATAAGAGGGACAAGAAAAGAATTAAACGTTTAAGAGGAAAAAGAAGATTATTTTTTTGGTTTTTTTTGGATTTATTAACAACATAATTCACGATTGGACAAAATCAGATAAGAGAACTTAAGCCAAATAATCGATCTTACTTCACGGTAGCTCTCACAATGAAAAACGCACAGGTGAGCGGAGGAGTAGGAATAGCGCGAAGCTTATTTCTCCTTTCGGGTCGTAGTTCGTTGGAACAACCCTCCTTATACCCCTTTTGTAGTTTGTTTAACTTTCAAATGTGAGCCGTATCTCGCAAGTGACACAAAAGACAAGTTTTTAAATCTTTTGTTCGATTTGGGAACCAACAAGTTCACCGAAATTTATTATGATAATACCTCAATTGAGAATATTATATTTTGGTATTTTTACCAATTTGTGAATTTTTTTTATGGACAATGTTTTTATATTTTTGGTTTTTCTTTTGCTTTTATATGATAATTATACTAATAAATGAAAAATATTTTTGTATTTTTTTATATTTTTATAAAAATAGAAGAAAATATTCACAAATTCAAACACAAATTGTCAAACATAACGATAATCGTTTTCACAGCCTCCTCGGCAGCGGCGCCAAAAATTGATTGATGCCAAACTACACCTTAAAATATATATAATATATAATTAAATATAAAATATATATAGTAAGAATAGTCTAAAAGCAGAATCAATGAAAAAGGATCAGAAACCCGCGAGATCAAGAAACCCGAAGCAGTAATAGAGTGTTCCCATGGTCGTTATGTCCCCAACAGGCTTGGAATGGAATAACGAAAGCGAGTTTATGATTGGTGCTAGAATGTCACAGGAATATTGGGAATTAAAACATGAAAGAAATTAGCACATAAAATTTTAAACAAACAACATAAGCTGGAATTGAATTAAAGCAACTAAAAACTTTTACACTAAGCACAAATAAAGGCAAACTAAACTAATAGGCAAATTAAGCATGCAATAAAGCTCAATTACAATAAGAGAAACACAACTCGTACTAACAACAGTACCACCAGAATTAACTACCAGTACAAACTTGGAGTTTAGTACCGCCAGAGTATTTTAGTACTAGCTAGTGTTAGATATACTGCTACCTTGAAATCCAAGAAAATGAACTAGCAGTACTAACGATGTGAGTTAGTACGCTCGTTTGAGTTAGTACAGTCCTAAAATGAAACTAGCATACTAACATGGAGTAAGTACTGCTACCTTTGAAATCCAAGAAAATGAACTAGCAGTACTAACTTGGAGTTAGTACTGCTCGTTTGAAGTTAGTACTGTCCTAAAAATGAACTACATTAATAACATGGAGTAGTAACTAACTCGGCTCGTATAAAACAGCATTTAACATTTCCAAAATCACTTATTAGTTCAAAATCACTTAAAAACAGATTATCAAATAACAAAGTTAAAACACTTATAAGAGCAATTTTCAATCCATAATAAGCACTTAAATAATCATAGAATAGTCTAGACAGTATAAACTTAAAAACACAGTTCTATGAAGTAAAACCTAGCAGTTCTGGCAATAGATAAGTAAGAAAAAGAAGACTTTACTACACCCTTGTGCTCAAAACAGGTCAAACAATGAATCTAACAAGCTCTAGCTTTGCATAAAAAACAAGCTAGTGAAGTCTATAAGCCATCCAAAACTGCTTAATCATCCATAACATAAGTTGAGGTATATTTAGAGAGTGATTGTGTCATATCACTTAACTACATAACCTTTAAGTTCACTAGTATAAAAAACAGTTTGTAAACAAGCAGTAATGAGAGCTTTTGAAACACAAAACAACTCAATTCAGAAACATAACACTTGGTGGATTACAAAGTGATTTTTAAACTCAAACTTGGCCATTAAAACTATGGAAATGTTACAAACTGAAAGCAAAAGCTGTAAATGACTGAAAATAACTTAAGTAAATAAAAACAAAAAACTAAACTAGATATATTTGAAGAATTATACAAGAAGCTCTTTATATATTAGGCCAAAGTATTGGAATTCCAACTGTGCTTCTTTGGAGAATAAAACCAAGTTGCTAGTTTGAGTGAGGAGAGAACTAAAGCAAATCCCAGCCTTAGAATCTTTTGAGCTTCTTTGGAAAACAATCTCAAGCCACCGAAGTGCTTGGTAAATAGAGAGGGATTGCCAACATGGACTTTATAAAGCTTGGGATGAGGTCGTATAGGGTGTTTGAGTGATTTTGCAGAGAAGTATGGGAACAAAAACCGGCGCCTGCTGTTTATAGGTATTGGCGGAAGAGTGGAAAGAAAAGGTATACAATAGGGCTGTGACAAAGAGAGGTTGAAGATGAATTAAAGGTGAATGTTTGATGGTTTACAGAAAGCCCCCCATATCTTTCCTCCAATGTCATTCTCTTTTTCCCATTTTCTTTCTTTCATAAATGAAGTTTCCCAATTGGCATTTTCAGCCCCTGCGGTTTATATGATAATAAACATAGGTGGTTTGGGCATATTTTGGACAGCCTCAAGTTATATTTTTCTTTGCTTTTTTTTTTTCTCGGATTAGACTTTACTTTGATTTGGCTTTCGTCCTCCACACACTTTTCATCCCGTGTCCTAGTTTTGTCACTTTTTGAATTGGTTTTTCCGCTTTTAGTGAGATATCCGTTCCTGCACAACATAATTAGCAAAACAAGCATATATTTGGCATTTTGAGTCCGTTTTTGGTTATTGTAGCTCGTTTCTAAAGGTAAAAGATATGTGTAATTAAGCACATATCAACTTCCGATACAACGCTCTCGTATGAACCCACTGTAAGTCTTCCTAGCAAAGATGAAATTGACTTTAGAATATCATTCGACGAATCTGACATTGAGGATTATACGGTAATTTTCGACAAAAAATTATTTTCTTATAAAATAATTTCTGTCAATGATTTAAAAACGGATTCGGATAATGACAATGAGTCACCCAGTCCTACGGCTAGTAACTTCGACGATTTAGATTACTATGATTTCGAAAATAAATTTCTAGCCATCATTTATAATAATGGCTTGATGTCTAAATCGGACCCTGTAATTGAGCCTTCTGAAAGTTCTCAAACCAATGATGGAAATGAAATATCATCAAAATATGATAAAAGGAACAAAATGCTTTAAACCGTAATAATCTACTTCCTTTTTGCAAAATTTATCCCGATAATTCAAAATCGGATAGAGACGATGACAATGACAAAATGCAATCTTCGAAGAATAATACCAAAGGGTCATATGAGCTTTTGAAAATAAGTCTCGATAAAATTAGTGAAAACTTCAATGTAAGGGATTTTATCATGAAACTAAATGTTCATGTCGTGACTTGGAATCATCTTTATAACGGGATACCTTTAAGACTTCTTAAGAATCTTTATGTGTCGTTTGGCATCCCATTCGACCCAAAACGGTATTATAAGGATGGTGCTCACACGAATATTGCGGTGGCCAAGGTACGCTTTCCTCCTCCTTGTAAATTTTTTAAAATTGGCCTCCAAAGTTGGATACGACGTATTAAGGTACACTTATACGTAGTATCAACTTATTGTCTAATACGCCGTATCAGACAATTCCCTATACGGCGTATTAAACCTGAGTATAAAAACCTAGCGTATACGCCTCATTTCTTCACGCATACTTTTTTACTCCACAAGAAAAAAATGTTTTTACCGCAATCAAATCTTGGGAATCAATTTCTCTTCAATCATTATAATCTCCGTTGCAAGTTAATGAATTCTCACCTATCCCCTTTATTTATTTTCGTATTGAATTAAGGATTAGGGATAGGGTTAGGGTTTCGATTTTTGGTTTTAAAAAGCTTAAGCCCAACTCATTTTGGCCTATTTAAGATCCCTTTATCTCCTGCGCATGTGATTAAGACTGGATATTAGATCGTAATAGGTAGAATTAAAGAATCCCCTTTTTCGTTTTTAACAGCAGAAGCAATACGACGTATCCACTTAACATGGATACGGCGTATTGGCCCAATTTTACCCAAAATTTCAAAACCACAATACGACGTATCTAACAAAGCTAATACGGTATATTCCTGAATTTTAAATCCCATAAGCCGTATTGTTTTTTTGGAATACATCGCATTGATATATGGCGCATCCATTTATGAATACGTCGTATCTCACCTCTGAACAGAATGATTAAAATCTTTGTATTGGTTTTGCATATATGGCATCCTTACCTCACCATGATCTGAGGCACCCATGGCTTAGATATCAGGTCGCGGGGTACACTGAGGACATAGTGCACAACTATGAGCGAAGACTCGAGGCTATTTGGGGTAGATCAGTTAACCGAGTGCACATACGTGAGATTGAGGATGGTATATGTTGGGGATGATGGGCAACAGACATTTGTGAGTCATGCTTGAAGGAGATTGTTTGGGATCCGAGGTCCCCTAGTCTGCGAGTTTATCTTGAAGTTTCTCAGCACTTGTAGGATGAGTGATACAAAGATGGGTTTGGATGTTGCTAGTATGTTATGTTTTCAGTTAGGAGGTGTTAGGAGGAGTATGACATGGAGACAGTTTTTTCTGGCATTGGGATTACACACAGAGCATGAGATGGCACAAGCTGGGTTTGGAGCATATTGGTCTGGGAGTGAGAGGATTGTCCCCGACAAGGGGGACTTGAGGGATTATTGGATCGAGATTTCATCTGATAGAGATTTTTTAGGGGCGACCCCCTTTTATGTTCATATCAGAGACCCTGTGAGGAGGCTATGCCACAAGATGCTAGCATGCACCATTTCTGGCCAAGGACAGGGACCGGAAAAGGTGACTGGGGTGGATCTCTTTTATCTTAGGACTATATATCGGGGGACTGCCAACGTCCCGTATTTGCTAGCCCAATATATGTTCAAGCATGCTGAGGGGAGGAAGAGTGGAGCTAGGTTGTTTGGGGGATACTTCATTGGACGTCTTGCTAATTATTTTGGTTTGGTTAGTGACGAGGGATTGAGGGGTTTGACTATTATCTCCCGAGAGCTTCCAGTGATTGACTTACATGAGCTTGCTAAGCTCAACATCTGTGGGAGGTTTGGCGACACATGGGATTGGGTAGCCCCAGGGCCATAGAGGTAGCCAGGTTTTATGGCTGATGCCCCAGAGGACGCTAAGGATGCTCCTGCTGAGGACGTGGGTGCTTAGGCTGATCTGGAGCCCACACAGGCACTTCACCCACCACCAGCTCCTCAGACCCGGACTATGTCACAAAGGATTGAGAGGATCAAGGAGGAGATGCGCGAGTTGCGGCAGAGTGTTACGGGCTTGCGAGGAGTTATCGAGAGCTCTATTACCGAGCAGGCTAAAGTCTCCACCTTGATGACCAGCTGTATGACACAACTTATGGACGCCAATGTCCGTACTTATCAGGCTTTTGACAGCACCCTTGTAGGTAGCTCACGTTTACCATATCAGAGACGTACTCGCCGTAAGACAGACGACGCCAACACCTCAGCAGCCCCACATTCAGATGACCAACTCGACCCTTGATTTGACTTATGAAACTTGACTGCCATTATCCTTTTACTATATAGACTTTGGATTGATTGTGATAGAATCAAAGACTGGCAGTAAGTTCAGCATCGAAGAATTATTGGTTTATGGGAAACGCGAGCAACACAAATTTAATGGTAAAGAATAAAGAGAGGAAAAAGGTTGAACTTAACGACCGACTAAAACAAAAGTGCTTCCCGAGAGAAAACCCGGTCATTCTAATTGTTTATCGCATTTTAATTGTTTGTTGCACGAGTATGTCTTCCCAGACACTCTATACGGCGTATCGAACCCCTCTGGATACAGCGTATAGACGTGTCTGGACGTTATTAGTTTTAAAAAATTAATATTTAATTTCCAGTAATTTAATTTTTTATACAGGAACCATACGGCGTATCCTAGGGTTTGGGATATGGCGTATTGATCTCTATACAGTTGTGTGTTTAATTGTTTTCTTGTACCATTGTAGCGAGATAGAAATTGCACTCATCTTCTAATCTTTTATGCAGGACCTTGCTGAGACTATGATATGATATATTCTGAAAAAGACATATGTTGAACTTATCCAGGCATTCTGAAGCCCTAGTCAACACACTTTTTGCTCAAGAACTCATCTTGGAGAATTATCATGAGCAGAACATCAAGGAGTTTTCCGTTCTAATTCTATTTTTCCTTATTATTTAATTGTTTTACCTATACAACGAGGACGTTGTATAATTTAAGTGGGGGGATGGAGAATTAGAACGTACTTGTCTTCTTTTTTACAAAACAACATGCTACGTGCTTAAAAGTGCTTAAAAACAGGCCAAATTTATTTTTTTAGCATGACTTTTGTAAAAATCACTAGTTACATTACCTAGCGCACTATAACCCTTGATATATATTGTGAGAATTAAGCATATCCCGTTTCCAATTGCTTACTAAAAATTCCACAAAATTATGAGTGTGCCGGTGATGTAGTGGACTTTAGAGCTTAGCCTGGTATATCACTTGAGACCGTAATGATGAGTACTATGAATTTAGATGGAGGAACATGTTCAACTGATAAATTTCTAGGATTAAACCAAAAAGCCTACATGTCGTAAAATTAACTAATTACACTGGTTAGTAAATCCTGTGTAACCCTTTGTTTACTCTCATTTTTAGAGTAAGATTCCCTAGAGCAACCTGTTGAGCCATTCCTTTCCTTTTCTACACCATATTATATGTTTCGTTACACCTTTGCATCTTAGCCTACCGTGTAGATTAAACCTATTTTAATCAAAGTTGCTAGTTGCTTTCGTGTAAAGTTTTGTATTTCTTGTGTCAAAGTGAAAATTTTCTATCTTTGTAATGGTCGAGAAATTGCATAATACAATGGGAAAAATATGTAGCTCGTAAGTTTCGCTACTTTCGCGATTATGAATCATGTCTGAAGAAGAAGTATTACAAGGAAAAGATTATCCGGATGAATTATGATAGTGGAGACGGTGAAATAAAACCGAGAATTATGATGTATTGTTTTTTTAAATGAAAAAAAAGAGAAAAAGCAGCAAAAAAGAGAAGGAAGAAAAATAGTCGGTTCAAAAGAAGCTTATACCGAAGGAATTACTTAGAAGGATTGATTATTCGTTGATACATTACAAAAATCAACGATGTGAAGTCTTGTAAAAAATGGCCGATATCACCACTTATTCTGTAAAAGTATGTAAAGAGCGGGATGTAAGGAAAGTTGACCGTTATGGGAACGCCAACTTAGGTTGTCTTTGTCATTTCTATGATCGAGGCATTTGTCTATAGGTTCGAGTCTTTGTCATGGAACGGTCAGGGAAAGTTTCTAGCAACCGTACCTTATTTGTTGGCTTAATCTATTTGTTTCATTTTGTTTAACACCCATTTTACTTCCCTTTCCTAGCAACTAACCTTAGTGTCTACTCGAACGAGGACTTGTACGAGCATTCATGTCTATTCTGTCATTACGGCCATGTATGAATGTCTTAGCTGCCTTGTTGGATGACGACTTTCGGGGAAAGTTAGAAGCTCCCTACCCTATATCGTTCTTCATCCTAACCACTGGTTAAACATGAACAGGGATGTGATCGGATTGTATGTGTCTATTCCGTCTTTACGGCCGTGTATGTACGATGCAGCTGCCTTGTTGGTGTGGTACTTTTGGTGAAAGACTGTTGAATGATCAACCATAAGCCTTCTTGACTCAATTTATCTTTTGACTTGTTTCTCCTTAGCTTTAGCGGTGGAGATGTGTATCCTTGCCAAGCTTATGATAGAAAGCTAATCACGACAGAGCATTTGAGCGTACCAATTAAAATGTTGCACCCTAGATTAGTTAAGTGATCTGAGTGTTTTCATTTCTATATTTCGTGAGGAGCTTGGTTATGTACAGGTGATTAGGACAAAACGATGCTTAAACGAAAAATCCTTAACTTCGGTTGGGACACATTTTCATAAACTAAAACTTTTCTAAAGTCTACTTGAGGACAAGTAGGATTCAAGTGGGGGGATATTTGATGACATCAAATAACGTTACTTTATTATATCATTTATCCCATATGTTTTGCCCGCTTTTATATAATTATTGCATGATTTGGTACTTAATTGCTTTAAAGTTAATAAATGCAGCAATTCTAGAGTGTTTTGTGAAGACATGCTAAAAGGCGCATAATTTAGAGCTAAAATGAAGACATTTGAAGATTTTTGATTTCTGACTACATACGCCGTATCTAACAAAAGAGATACAGCGTATCAGCACCAAGACTTCACAAGAAAGCGCATTTGACCAATTCCCAATATGGCGTATCAGACTACTTCCATACGCCGTATCCATGAAGATAACTATTTGAAGATACGGTAATAAAAGTAAACTGGGAATGATATCACGGATTGATTGAGAATGTAGCGCACACTCCAAGGAATCCAGCCCTATACACTGTATCGACTAAGCTAGATACGGCGTATCGAGTCTTTTTCAGACACTATAAATAGAAGACTCAAAAATGAGTTTTCAGTGTGCAATATCACATTCTGTATACCATACCCATTAAAGACGAATTTTAGAAGAAAAGATCAGCCACCAAGGTCAAGCATCGATCACGAATCCATAAAAGACACCGTGTAATCTTTACTCTCTTAATCGTTCAATTTTTAATTGTTTGATTACGCTTGTATAATTACAATGATTGTGGGCTAATACCCTCGGGTATTAGTCATTTTAATGAAAGTTCAATGTTTGGTTTGTTTTAAAATCAATTTCTTATTTAATCGTTGATTGTTTAATTATGTTTTTTACCTCATACTTGTTAATGTGTTTGAATATGCAACCTATCATTCAACTGGGTCCAGTGATACCTAAAAAGTAATCTAGATACCGGGATAGCTCTCCATATCGTGTCTTATATTACTGGACCAATAGGATCACAAATAACGTTCTATATTTGTCTTTGAATTATAAGCTTAGTTGGACCGGTAGGTGACCCGTATATGTTTCAGCAATCATGCTCTTAATTAACTGATAAAGATTTGAATAGTGGACTACCATTATATAAAACATTGTCAAACAATAAGTGGGTAAAGTCCCGTTGGGCTAGGGTTTTAACAGGATCACCACTGCTTTGATTCCCTAAGATAGATTATAATTAAATTAAAGGATGCTTTATGCGGATGCGTTAATTATGACAGGATTAATCGTGTCTAGGTCTTAGGATGATGTCCCGCCTAAGTCTTAAGAGTGATATGCCGCTTCGAGATAAGTAAATAATTGCACTAAAACAAACAAACCAACATTGACTGGATTTAATATGTCTAATACAGTTTTCTATCATTTGGCTTGTACCGCTTTTCTATCTTCTGATTTTCTTCTTTTGTGTTTATTGTCTATTGAATTGATATTTGTCACCTCCAAACCTGTGCCAGTCTCTCAGGCTGAAAACCCCCCATACCATTAGACAACGTATATAGCATAGGTTTAACCACTAAATAGACTAATTAGAACTAATTAAAATACTGATAGAATATAGGATTAATGTTTCACTCTTAGTGTTCGACAACCTACTTACCACGAAACTCCATCTTGATCGGGTACACTACTCGTTAAAGTGTTGTTTTAGGTTTGTCTGCTAAATATAAATGTAAAACTTGATAACCAAATAATTGACCCTACACGACAGCACATCACCAAGCTTGAAAAGTTGTGTTTTTGTCCAGCTTCTTCCTGAATCGACCCTAAGTCACGTGCTTTTCTTCCAAGTGCTTTCCAAATGCTAAAATAACAAAAAGAAATGATTAAGTACAATATTTGGGCATATTTGCATGATTTTGGAGGTTAAATGACCACGAAACAGTTTATAAAATGAAACCTCATCAAATACCCCTACACTTGGGATTTGCTTGTCCTCAAGTAAATGAGCTTCTCTACCTAGTAAATAGCAAAGTCGGAGGCATTTAACCTACTAAATAAAGTTAATTTATGACACAACCGGATCAACCTTGTAATTAAAAGCACAAAAATCATATACTAGCACCTCACATAAGTGTTTGAATTCTCTCTTTCACTCATATGAATGATAACAATATAGGAAACATGAAAATAAACACTCAATACCTGTCATAGCATATAGATTACCATAAGCTTGATAAAGGATTAAAACCTCCATCGCTTTGGCGTAAGCACCTAGGAATTACTATCAAAGAGGTCTTTCAAAGGGTTGTAACATTAGGTATAGGGTAAAGGAAACACGGTTAGGGATAATGGGGGAATATTTTACTGGTGGAAAGCTAATCATTCATAAGAGTACATGTAATAAGGCGTTGTTAAGCCAAGATTGGACAAAAACTCTACCAATCGTACACAACTCTACATCAAACTCTTTCTTTTCTTTTCTTGACTCTTTCTTGGCATAAACATAAGCAGGATGGCAATCCCTATATTCTATCATATTTTTTTGCTTTTTTCATTTTTTTCTATTTTTTTCTATTTTTTTTCTTTCTTTTCTTCTTTATATACACTTTTGCCCTGCCATCCGCTGAAAATAAAATAATATACAAGATTCGGGATTTATATTGACATCCCTACAAATGAGTTTTTAATAACTCAATAATAAACTAACTAATGACCCGAATGAGAAGGATCAATAAACATGAAGTAAATTTAGCACGTATGAAGGGGGAATAATATGACTTTCTTCCCTATTTATCCATAAAATAAAACTTCCATGAATCCCAATCGTCCCAAAACTGTGTACACTACAAATGACATGACTTAGCAACCATGTAATCAAGCAAACAATTAACTAAGGTTAAACAATTGTGATAACAATAATGTACTAAAAATGAGTACATACAAGGGGGGCTAAGGCGATTTGGGTGTAACATTTAAGTCGGGTGTAAACAATGCTCTTCATTAATAATCCAAAATCCATCAAAAAATTACGAGAATCGTGAAAATGATAGCTCAGAGGGGTGTACTAGGGGTATCTTGCACTAAAAATAAGTGCATAGCAAGGGTGTGAGGGTAGTTATATGACCAATGAGATCATCATAACTATAACAAACGCAGACTAAAACAAGGGTTATCCTAATGCCTCTTATCACTTAGCAAATCCTAATCACACGAATGCGATCTTACTAGCATTCTCAGGATGCATCGCTAAAGCAAGTTCTAGAATCTATAATACTACCATTACACTCTCATAAGCATTAAAGATGAATGCTTTTATATTCCTAAAGATCTAGGGGCAAACCTCACATTTTGGGGGTGTAATTTGTGAGTGGTAGGGTTTTTGTGCCAGTTATATAACTTCTATCTATGAGACGCTCTTAATACTACAGTTTCACCGATATATGCCATAATGTTTTTTAAATTTGGGCTAAAATTACCGTCCTAAACTATGTTTCGGTATATTATACACCCTTTTAAAGACAAAGCAAATGTAAACGAAAGAATAGTTTCTAAGGCTTTTATTACCCCCTACACTTAAGTTGAACATTGTACTCAATGTTCTAAAAGTACCCAAAAAACAAATGGGGAAGATAAATAAAAAGCAAGTGAAACTAATACTCCCTTGATTAAGCAACTCCAGTTACAGACATCTGAAAAGATGTTGTTTCTTAGGAAGCTTAGTGGTTTTTGGTCTATTTAGGGTTTAGTGGAGGAAAATGTCATTTTTAGGTTTGCTAGGGAGGTTGTTAAGTTTGGTTAGTTTAGTTATGTTGAATCTGATGTACAGGAAGGTTTATGTAGCTTTTTTGTTAATAAATAATATATCGAAGCACTTAATTCTTGTTGTTTATTTTTTCCCGATTTCACTGTATTTTTAGCAGCGTTTGGACTGACTTAGGATGACAAAGGTACATAAAACATGCGTTAAAATGGCCTTTAAGACGCACACCAAAAGATGAAGTAGCCCGAGACTAATTTACAAACCTTAAAATGCTCAGACTTCCTTTTTAAACTGGTGCTCGCACTTACGGTACCACCCATGAACCCTAAGTTGCATTTGCAATATGTATATTCAAAATGTAAAGGGTATTAGTAAGCGAATATTGGAATGGGAGGACAAAAAAAATCAAGTTTTCACAAACAAACTGCCTCACGCGCACTTGGAAACACCCAGTTTCACCCGCTGTCTGCCAAACATATTTTTATGCACTACGCACTCATTTCATCAGGTGTTAGCCACAAAATATGGGCTTGCATATTGTAGAAAACTCATTATCCTAAGCTATTAAACGTAGTGTATATGCATGCAACTACAAAAACCCTAACGCTACTAACCGTTAAGCAGAACCTTTGCCAAAAAATAGATGCAAGTTTGATCTTCTAAACACATAACACCTAATCACTAAAACTTCTGCATACACCGGTAAAGCCCAAAATCCATATGCAAGGTCTATATTCGAACTACATATTATATGGCAAGAAGTCGCTATTGCTGGCCATTAAAGTCGTTGCATCTGCATATAAATACAAAAGTTCCAAATGGCATTAAGTGTTAAACCCAACCTTTGGCCAAAAAACATGAAGTTTTTTCCTCCTAAATAGAGAACACCTTGTGAATACACCTTCTGCATACCCATCTAGGTAATCCGACGTGCATGCAAACCTATTTTTCTACACACGATCAAACACGACATAAAAGGCCTAAGTAGCAGAAACATAACAGGACATGGATATATCGCAGTTCAGAACAAAGTCTTAATACTTCACATGAAAAGTAGGACCACCATCATCACTCACACTTTCAAGCCGAAGCTCTATATGACTATCACACACCGCAAAACAAAACACCTAATAGTGAATACCCTTGGCTTGTTAAAAAAACCCAATAATACAGAAAGATCACCAAAGTGACCACTGTTCCATTACTACATCTTCTTCTTTTTTTATTCGTTTAGTCTTGGTCTCACTTCTAACCATTGTTTTGACTGCATCTTCAAGCTTTGCGGTTTCTAACTTTGGTGGTGTGACTAACTGTATAAAAGAATTAACATATGATAATGTTGGGAATTATACATTCCTGACTTAGTACCGTTAGTCATATACTTAGTACCGCTAGTTATAGTTAGTACTGACAGTACAAAATATTAAGTACTGCTCAGATTGTTAGTACCGTTAGTATAAAATAGTTAGTACCGTTTAAGATATATGCATGAGTTATTATAGGAAAAGATATGCATGATCTTTTACGCGTTTTGTAAGCCAAGATTAGGGTTTTCCTTGGTGTATAAAAGGAACCCTTACGGCATAGTTAGAGATATCAGTTCATTGTCAATATCATAGTTAGCAATTAATACAAAAGCTTAGTTATCAATATTCATTGTTCTTCTTTGCATTATAAGTTAGATTCTGCATAACTTATAGTGTTCTTAATCATTGTTTCTCCTGTAGTTTGTGTGAATATATTCATATTAGCTGCAACCCTTAACAAGGTAGTAAGATCTATATTCAAAAGGAATCCTCAAGTGGTATCAGAGCCTGTAGAGAAACTCTGAGTAAGAAGAACAAAAACCAGTTATAAACCTCTATCTTACAAAGCAATTTAATGGCTGGATCAGAAGATGATATTCCACCACCACCACCACCACCATCACAAACACCGACACAACAAACTCTTCACACTGTTCCAACCATCAAACTTCCTATTCTCAAGAAGGGAGAATATGACATATGGGCCATGAAAATAGAACATTATTTGGCCCATACAGACTATCCTATCTGGGAAGTTATTCAAAAAGGAAATGGTCTCATGAGTGTCTCAACTGATACAAATGGTTTAATAAAGGTCCTACCTCTTAAGACTGCAGAAGAAATTTTTGCCAGAGAAAGAGAAAGAAAAGCAATGACCACTTTGCTTATGGCTTTACCAGAAGATCATCTTGCTAAATTTCATAAAATGACTGCTGCTAAAGAGATGTGGGAAGCTATCAAATCTAGATTCGGTGGAAATGATGAATCAAAGAAGATGCAGAAGTATATTCTAAAGCAACAATTTGAAGGCTTCTCTAATCAAACTCAGAAGGGCTACATAAAGGCTATGACAAGTTTCAGAGTCTTATGAGTCAACTAGAGATTCATGGTGCAGGCGTCTCAACTGAAGATGCAAATCAGAAATTCCTTAGGTCTCTACCTTCTGAATAATTATGTTAACGTAATTATGTTATAAGATGTATGTCTCAAATGTTATAATCAATCTAATATGCTAAAATATAATTAAGATGGATAGTCAAGCTTATAAAATAATACACCAATAACATCTAGTATATTATATATTTCAAAATTGGTGACCTAACTAGTTTGTCATTTTTATTTTTATTTTTTTTATATTTTTGTTCGAGCATATCATTTAGATTTTTATAAGTATTCTTACTTGTCTTAGGTCGCGTCTAGTGAGGTATACATTTGATGGTTGCTTTTAGAGATACTCGTTGTGCTCATTCTTGAACCCACGCTTTAATCGTTAAGGTGAGTTCACGGCCGCTCTTTTTAAATGTTTTATATGTTTTTGAGGTGATTTGCATGAATATTATTGATTATGAAATAATTGAACGTACTTTGCGAATTATTTTATATGCGCGTGACTTATTGAACTACTTTGGACATTATTGAGCATTTTGGACTATATTGAACTTTTTGGACTTATTGGACTATTTGGACTTTTGAGCTATATTGGACATTTTTGGACATTTTAAACTATATTGGACAACTTGAACTACTTTTGAACTTGATAAGTGCTTTGAGTATTCGCAAGATCCTCGTATTACTCCTCTTTATTTTGGGGATTATTGCATACTAAGAACTAATTATAAATCTGTCAATTGCCATATTGAGACTTTTCATATTATCTTATGATATACGTATGATTTTTACATTAGTAGGCTTAGCATATTATTTTTATAATATATAAGACTTGGTTAATATTAAACTTTACGTATTATATTTCTAATTATTGTACTATTATCATATGCTTGTGCCTTGAGCTGTCACACTCCGTGTTTCCGCTTTAGCGGGGTGTTACAGAATTGGTATCAGAGCTGTGGCTATAGTGAATGCCGGTTATTAAAAAAAACTAAAAACCGCAACTTTAACCGAAATGTACTTTTATAAAACACTAAACATGATAAGATTGACTAGTCTGGCAATTGCAGTCATTAGTGGGGGGGTGTCCTTAATTTAGAGTGGAACTTGATCAACTCTGTCTAATTCAGGTAGAATCATGGGATGTCGGGAATATTTACCAAGTATCGTGTTTGGTGGAGTCATAGACATAAGGTCACCTGAAACTGCATTGGTCATGTGCGTTCATATTTCATGCATTCATGTTTGTTCTATAGTCCAATATGTCATTTTACCTGTGTTCTTTATTTTTGTTGCACTATGACCTAGTAGACTAAGCACGTATTTATTTTCGCCATGACGCGGTCGTTAAGTCATATCCCTCACCTTCCCGTATATTATATGATTCGGACGAAGACCTTGACAAATCTTAGTATTTTGATCTTCCGATAGACGTTGTCAGAATTGCTAGTCCTCCCCTACTAGGACATTATTAGAAATCGTCTATGCACACTGACGATTACGTAAGTGAGTCGCAACGTACACCTAACTACTCTTCGTACACTTACCCTGCATAGGACCCCGAGTAGGACTCATCGATAAATTTCATTCTCGTAGGCGAGAGCAAATCACTGCGTATGCTCGACATGTAGAGATGATCATTCTTTCGTTATTAGAAACGACGTCGACTTATATTTCGGTCACGTTTCTGTCTTATTTTATTATATTATTAAGCCAATTGTTTTGACTGCGAACATGAGCAGGAGTGCTCGATTAGTACATAGCCACCCAGTGGTTGATTGATTCATCCCAACGGCATTGCGGAGAAATATTTTAATACGACATAACTGTCTTATTTTTTGCTGGGGTTTGAATTCCTTGTTGGAAGGCCATTTATGGCACATATAGCTCGCTTTCATAGCTTAAAGCGTAATTTTACCGCTATCCTATTTCGGTTGTAATATGACACAAAACTTGTTTTTCCTCCGTGCCAATTTTGACATTTAATAGGATATATGACCTTACCTTGTATATTGCATGCGACTATTTTCTTATCCACTATGTGGATTAACACTGTGTTTACCATAGAAACCTGTTACTTTTAACGTCTCATTCTTGAAGACGTTCGATGATACGGGTCACGTTATTAGTTACCCTAAGAGCAACTCACCTAAGAATGTTATCACTCTATTGGTGTGGTTGTATGACTATCGCCCAAAATACTCCATTTGAGATAAAAGGATTGGTACGAACCTATTATTTGACAGGTTGGTTAATTGTGTAATCATGACAACAATTTTCATTCTGGCATTCATGTTTCGGAGATGGTACTAATTTGGAAGAGTCAAAGTCCTGTTATAACAAAACCCGTGCAAGTGAAATGTTTTTTTAAATACATTTTAAAGCGTAATGCTTTAATAGTTTTCAAATGATTACATGGTTTGAGTATCAAAACCTATGTACTATAAGGTCCATCTAAACTACAAATATTGATGGATATTATTATTCAACCCACCTGTAAAAAAAAACTTTATTTATCCACTACTTGAACTCTTTTATTAAAACTCTTTTATTGTGCTTTATGCTGGAAATGCCAATTTTATTAAAGGTCACTTAACAAAAACAAACTTTTACAGATGCATCTTATTGCACTATCATTATTACAAAATTTTAAAGTTGTGCATGAAATTTTTTTATCCTTACCTTACATAAACTTTTGTGGCATATCTTTGTACATAAATGATATCATGATAAATTCCAAGTTATATTACGTACTCAAATTATACTTTGGTCTAGCGTTTGCTCAAATAAATGTCTTTGGGCCAATTTTAAAACCATGACTCCGAAAGAAACGTGTTTTTTTTTTTTTTTTTTTTTTTTTTTTTTTTTTTTTTTTTTTTTTTTTTATTTTTTTTTTTTTTTTTTTTTTTTTTTTTTTTTTTTTGCAACCTAGGAACGAACTTGAGAACCAATTACTGTACCTCCATGCTCTGCAAACCTAGAGTATGTACGAGTTGTTTTACCATAGTTTAGGTCGTCAATTAATTCAAAATCTTAAGAGCTTCGACATAGTAGTATGGATGGATTGGTGGACAAGAGTTTTAGCAGAATTTGATTGCTTTACGATAATCGTTCAAATCCTTTTAGAAGGCGGAAGGATTCTAGTGGTACAAGGAGATAGGTCTGGAAAATACTTGAAACTAGTGTCGGTTATCAAGGTAAGAAAATACCTAGACTAGGACTATGTCACGTTTTTGGAACATATAATGGACAAAGAAGCCAATATGTGGAGTATCCAACATATTCCGAGGAGTAAACTGCAAAAAACATCCCTGTGGTTTGTATTTGTGCGACTAATCAACCTAGCCGATACTATTGGCACTAAACATCCCTGAGTGGCAAATGTTTCGGAACACAAAAATCATCCTTATTGGGGATGATTTTTGCAAAAAAGTTTAACAAAAAGTTTTGCAAAAATCATCCCTCTAGGGATGATTTTTGCCGAACGTTTCACCACTCAGGGATGATTAGTGCCAATAGTATCGGCTAGGGATGATTAGTGCCACAAACTACAACCACAGGAAGATTTTTTGCAAGTTTACCTCTAATTCCGAGGAGAAAGAAATCATACTAAGGTCTTTCCAGAAGATTTTTCTGGGCTCCAACTGACTAGAATAGTCGAGTTCCGGATTGACCTAGTGCCAGGAGCGACACCGGTGGCTAAGACACCATATCATTTGGCACCATCAGAATTGCAAGAGTTGTCTATGAAATTACGAGAACTTCTGAGCAAAGGATTGATAAGACTGAGTTTATCACTCTAGAGTGCACCAAGGCTTTTCATTAAAAAGAAAGGCAGATCGATGCGCACACGTATCGATTATAGGGAATTGAACAAATTAACTATCAAGAACTTATAACCTCTTCCTCGAATAGAAGACCTATTCGATTAACAGCAAGGCCAACTTACTTTTCAAAGACTGACCTATGATCAAGATATCACCAGATAAGAGTCAAGGAAAAAGACACCCCAAGACAGCGTTTAGGACACGGTATAGGTATTACAAATTCCTAGTCATGTCCATTTGGGTATGATAATGATTCGGCAGTGATTTATTGGACCTGATGAACAGGTGTGTAATGTCTACTTGGGACAGTGTCATGATAGTGTTCATTGAGGATTTTCCACTACTCACGAAGTATGAGAAAATAACAAACAACTAGTTTATCATTTATTTAGGAGAGTTTCTTAAGGACGAGAAATGGACGCCAAAATTCTCCAAGTAAGTGTGTTGTTTTCTAGAAGTACAATTTCTCGGTTACGTGATCAATGCAAAGGGAATTCATGTCGATCCTACAAAGATTGAAGCTCTTAAGAAATGGGTAAAGATCACGATGAATCTTGTGACAAAGTTACTTAGGAGCGATAAGGCGTGACTCGATTTAGGTTATCGTCGATTGGTTAACAAAGTCTCTGCACATTTCCTTCGTTCCTGAGAAGACTACAAGTTGGATAAGCTTGTTGAGTTATACATCGATGAAATAGGGACCAAAGGCATGGAAATAATCCACGCGCATTATCTCAGAATAGGGATAGTCGGTTTGTGTCGCGCTCTCGGTGACTACTACAGAAGGCTTTGGGTACTCACCTTGATATGAGTACTATTTACCACCTACAGACGGATGGTCAAAGTGAGAAAACCATACAAACCATAGAGGTCATGTTGAGGGCTTTGTGTGATTGTCTAGGAGTTATTGGGACACATACTTACCTTTGGTAGAATTCTCGTACAACAACAGTTATCACACTAGCATCAATGGCGCACCCTTTTGAAGCTTTGTACGGACGAAAGTATAGATTGCCACTTTGTTGGCTAGAGACGGGAGATAGACAATTGACAAGACTAGATGTTATTCAAGAGACTAATGATAAGATCACGACAATCAAAGAACGATTGAAGACAACTAGGAGCCAACAGAAAAGTTATGTTGACAACCGCAGAAAACCCCTAGAATTTCAAATCGCGGACAAAGTGCTTCTCAAAGTGCCGCCGTAGAAGGTCATGATACATTTTGGTAAGCGAGGCAAGTTGAACCCTCGATACACTGGATCCTTCAAGGTACTAAGTAAAGTTGGTCCAGTAACTTAGTAACTTACCAACTTGAGCTACGACAGAAGCTACGTGGAATTTACGATGTGTTCCACGTCTCAAATTTAAAGAAAAGTTTAATTGACAAAACGCTCGTCGTTCCACTGGAGGAATTACATATCACTGACAAGCTCCAATTCATAGATAAGCCATTGGAAATTATGGACCATTGGGTTAAGAGACCAAAGCATAGTCGAATTCCTATCGTTAAAGTTCGATGGAATGCACAAAGAGGTCTCGAGTTTACGTGGAAGCGTGAGGACAAGCTCAAGCGCAAATACCCACACCTATTTTTAAGCGCACATAATTAGCTAAGACGAACTAAATTTCGGGACGAGATTTTTTCTAAGGGAGAGAGGATGTGACAACCGTCTAAACTCAAAAGAGTGAAAGATAATAAATTATAACGTCTTTGACTAAATTTACTTGAGTAAAATCATTTTGTGCTTGTCGGGTCATTTTTGAGCTTGAATTATCTTTTTATTTAACCTCGATTACGAGCGTGCCTTTGATCAACGATCCATATTTTTTTGGTCATTATTTAATCTTGTACTTTTATTATTTATTTTACTTTTGAGTAAAAGAAATTACTTTACATTATCCGTGATAAGTTATCGGATAAGTTATTCCGGATAGGTTATCCCGTGTTCATCATTACACGTACATTTAATATGAACCCGACTCTATACTAGGTTTAGTCTAAATGTTTTATGATCATCTTATATATGTATTTTTATTTCGTACTTTTATTTTCTATATTTACGTAAACCTTACACTTTTTTTACATTTTTTAGGCTCAAGTAATGGCAACACTTTACACCATTAGCCATTTATATATATATACACTTATTAAAATTGAAAAAAATATATATACAAATAAACCTATCCATACGTGTACGACTATACATACGTGTACATCATATACGTGTACAACATATCACAAACATATATAAATAATCATGAAGCTACTTATGTATAGGAAGATTAAACACATTCACATCATATAATTGTGTGATGGCTGAAATAGATGAACACAGTGGTCATTTCGCAATTCTGGATTAAGTCCATAAATTAGGTTTGATTTTTGGTCAATTTTTAACTGTATATGTAATGGTTGAAAACACTAGGTTACAAAACAAGAAATATGATGAACAAGCAAACATTTTACTCGCGCGTGTGCTGCGGCTTATTTTTTTACACGCGTTATTGCGGGGACATTTTTGTTTGTTCGGTTAATTTCTTTCGGTTTCATGTTTAATAGTTGTTTTTCTCATATTAAATGACAAATTTTCTTTTGTCAATTAGGGGATATTTAATTTTTTTTTTTTTTTTTATATTATTTTTTTTTGCCTCCAGGCCGATTAGAAAGTCGTAAACTAATTTTTTTTTCTTTCTTTATTTTTTTGACGAAAGAATGTGGGAGGTATAAAGTGTTTTTATTTTTTTTCGGTTTATGAACAGTAACCACCGGTATAAAATAAAATTTTACCAAAAAAAAAAAAATTTTTGGGCCAAAAATTGAACATAAACCATCAGGCCTAGCGATGTGGGCTACACTGTTTATCTAATGAACAGTAGCCCGTTCCTATTTTTGGCAGATATGTAATGATGAAAAATGTGTATATATATAATAATCATAAAAGGTCATGTAAATGTGGTACCGGATGGAATTCATACCATGATACTCAGAGTGAGTTTATGTGTTTAGTTGAGTTCTTTGATGTTACAACTTACGATATAAGCCCTCAAATACGAGTTTTGGTTCGAGTTTTTGTCAGTGCGTGAGTTCTGCTTTCTCTCGTCATAATTTTGTTTCGACCTATTTTGTTCGTTGAGTTTCGAGATTGTGTAGTATAAAAATGAAGAAAAAAAGAAAGAGTTTTTGGTGTTGGAAAAATATGGTTTTGCAAAGTGATGTTTTGCAAACTTTGGACACCATTTAACATATGTAGATGTTATATGTCTTTGTATTAGAGTGGGGCTTTGTGTTCTCCTCTATGAGAGCTTCGCAACGAGCTAAAGATATGTCCAAAATGAAGTTAAGATGAATGAGATATCGTGTCTCAAAGTGAGGCACGTGGAACACAAAATCTGGGAAACAAGAACTATCCCACATCGCCCAAAGTGTGAAGTGGGAATGGGTTTATAAGGAACCTTTTGTAGTGACCTCTAAATTCCTTTGTGGGGTTTATGCTCCCACGCCTACGCGCGGGGGAGGGGGGTGCAAAAAATGGGTTTCTGGGCCAAGATGGGTTCGGTTCCACTGAACTCATGCGAGCCCGCGCGACCTGCGGACACGAATGCAGCTCCAAAATCCTGTCTACGCGCTTATCTTTTTGCTACCGGTTTGTAGTAAGGTTCCAGAATATTCTTGAGATTCAAATGTTGAATATATCAACATTTCAAAATCGTGTGTATAGATAGACCCGGCTGAATTTCAGCAACTATCTTTGGCTTGTTGACCAAGATAGGGTTTGCCTATATTAAGAACCAGTCTCATTCATTTTTTGATACAAGAAAAACGAACTCCAAATATACCATACGCAGAAGCAGTTTTGGCGGCCTTTCCAGCAGTTATCATCGGTCATAAACCTCGATCCTTTCCGTAATCTTTTCAGGTCGATTGTCTAGTCCGGGTTTTTGTTTTTTTTTTTTTTTTTTTTTTTTTTTTTATTTTTTTTTTTTGTTCTGTACAACAGCTTTGCACGTTGTACCCTGTGAAACAGACGGAGAATCTGTTTTAAGGGAATCGTGTTAAACACGAGCCTCGTTCTTTTACTGCTTATATTATCTGTTATTCTTTAGGTTAATTTACTTGTTAATGTTATTCGATCTGCGCTAATAAAAGTATGCAGGTTTCCCACAGTCTTAAAACAGATTCGTTACACAGAATTAAAACGCTTTTATTATTTGATATAATATTGTTAACAAGTTTTCGTATAAATTGTTTCTGTCGAAACCTAGATAGAGTTTCGTTGGAAATCAGGTAACAAAAACATATTTTATTCTGCGGTTTACAGATCCATAACGATTTAATTAATTTGATATAGAAACCAGGATTGAGTTTCTATTAAACTGATATTATTTTCACTGAAACCAAGACTGAGTTTCGGTAAAACAGATCCGGTACAAGCAGATACCGAGTGATTACTGTTTGTCTAACGGTTTGTGTGTAATCTTTCAGGATGACTAACACTCAAACTCCTCCTCCTGCGACTACTGTTGTGATCCCAACCGGTGCGCCGGCTACCAACACAGTGGCTAATTCATGCAGAGAGACCAGAAAAGGGTCAATGGTCAGAACTTTAAGAGGTGGCAACAGAAGATGTTCTTCTATCTCACCACCTTAGGCCTTGCGCGGTTCTTGAAAGAAACTGCACCTCAGGTTGAACCTCCTGCCGAAGGTCAATCCTCTAATGCACAGGCTGTGCAAGCTGTGGAAGCATGGAAACATTCAGACTTCTTGTGCCACAATTATGTTCTGAATGGTTTGATAGATCATTTGTATAACGTGTACTGCAAGACCACGACTGCCAAAGAATTATGGGAGTCATTGGAACGCAAATACAAAACAGAGGATGCTGGTACAAAGAAGTTCGTGGTAGCTCGTTTTTTGGATTACAAGATGGTTGATTCAAAGAACGTTTTAAATTATAAGCATGGTTCTGCTACACGACATCATTCTGAGGGAATGACCTTAGTGAAACTTTTCAAGTGCTGCGATAAATAAAGTTACCTCCAAGCTGGGTAGAATTCAAAAACTACTTGAAGCATAAGCGAAAGGAGATGAGTGTTGAAGACTTGGTTGTTCGTCTTCGTATTGAAGAGGACAACAAGCTGGCTCAGAAAGACACTTATACACCTGATTCTGCCAAGGCTAATATGGTTGAGCATGCTGGGTCATCTTCAAGGTTTAATTCCAAGGGAAATAAGAAAGACAAAAAGAAGAATGACAAGAAGGGCAAAGGGAAGTCTGAGTACCTTGCTCCTAAAGCTAGGATTGTGAAACAGAAGTTCCAGGGGACTTGCTACAACTGTGACCAACCAGGTCACCGTGCTGCAATTGCAGATGCCGAAGCGGGTGAATCCACGTCAGGCAAATATGGTGGATGAGAATGTGGACATGATTGCGATGGTGTCTGACGTGTGTGCCATGATCTCTGAGGTTAACCTGGTAGGTACTAACAACAGTGGTTGGTGGATTGATACTGGGGCAACTCGTCATGTGTGTGCTGATAAGAGTATGTTTCACTCTTTCAGAGCGGTTGACAATGGACAAAAGCTGTATATGGGCAACTCTGCAACTGCTGATATCAAGGGTGAAGGAGATGTTATTTTGAAGATGACATCCGAGAAAGAGCTCAAGTTGACTAATGTCTTGTATGTTCCAGAGATTCGCAAGAATCTTGTGTCCGGTTGGCTGTTAAACAAGTTTGGTTTTCGTTTAGTCTTTGAGTCTGATAAGTTTGTTTTGTCTAAGAATCAAATGTATGTTGGTAAGGGTTATGCAGTGAATGCTATGTTTAAACTCAATGTAATGGTGGTCAAGAAAGCAACACAGTGGCTAATCATGCAGAAAGACCAGAAAAGTTCAATGGTCAGAACTTTAAGAGGTGGCAACAGAAGATGTAAATTTTAATTCGATGCGTCGTTTGATTAAATTTAATAGCATACCAAATTTTCATATTGATTCAAAATATAAGTGTGAAACTTGTGTCGAAGCCAAACTTACAAGATCATCTTTCAAATCGGTTAAACGAAAAACCGAACCACTTGATATGATACACACAGACATATGTGATTTGAAATCACTACCCACAAAAGGGGGCAATAAGTACTTTATCACATTTATTGATGATTGTACAAAGTATTGCTACGTTTACTTGTTGAAAAGTAAAGATGAAGCTATAGACAAGTTTGTTCTATACAAAACCGAAGTTGAGAATCAACTTGGTCGGAAAATCAAGGTTGTACGAAGTGATAGAGGAGGTGAATACGTGTCTCCATTCGCGGATCTATGTGCGAAACATGGAATCAGACACGAGTTCACTACTCTATATTTACCTCAGCAAAACAGTATTGCCGAAAGGAAGAACCATACCTTGAAAGAAATGGTTAATGCCATGATGATAAGTTCTTGTTTAAGCCAGGACATATGGGGGAAGCCATTCTAACGGCTAGTTATCTTTTAAATAAGATACCTCATAAGGAAAAAGAAGAGACCCCTTATGAATTGTGGATGGGAAGAAAACCATCATATCAGTACTTACGAGTGTGAGGGTGTCTAGCCAAGGTAGCTGTGCCGACACCCAAGGCCCAAAAGACTGGACCTAAATCTGTGGATTGTATATTCATTAGATATGCTAAGAATAGAAGTGCTTATCGTTTCATTGTACATGACTTGAAAAATCCAGATATATAAAAGAATGTAGTATTGGAATCAAGGAATGCTTATTTCTTTGAAAATATATTTCCTTGTTTAACGAAAGAAAATGGAAGCTCATCTAGATTAGATGAAGAAGTTGTCCAAGATAAGAGACAACGATATGATAATGATCTCCATGATGAGAGACAAGATCAACTCGAGGAAGAAGAGGTTGAACCATGAAGAAGCAAAAGGGTAAGAATCAAGAAATCGTTTGGACCCGATTTTGTTTCTTTTATGGTAGAAAATAAACCCACGTCTTACCAAGAAGCAGTAACTTCCTCGGAAGGGCATCAATAGAAAGAAGCCATTAAATGTGAAATAGATTCTATTTTATAAAATCATATGTGGGAGCTCGTGGATTTACCTCCTGGTTGTAAACAACTAGGCTATAAATGGATCTTCAAAAAGAAGATGAAAGCCGATGGCACCATTGATAAGTACATAGCAATATTGGTAGTAAAAGGATATAGACAACGTGAAGGTCTAGATTACTTTGATACTTATTCGCCTGTTACGTGAATAACCTCGATTAGAATGGTACTTGCTATTGCCGCATTAAGAAATTTGGAAGTTCACCAAATGGATGTGAAAATGGCATTTCTAAACGAAGATTTAGAAGAAGAAATATATATGAACCAACCTGAGGGTTTCATAGCTCCTGGACAAGAGAGCAAAGTTTATAGACTTGTTAAGTCATTATATAGAATAAAGCAAGCTCCCAAACAATGGCATTAAAGTTTGACCACACCATGTTAGAGAGTGGATTCAAAATTAATGAGTGCGACAAGTGTGTTTATGTAAAAGACACAAGTAGTGGATATGTAATCTTGTGTTTATATGTTGATGATATGCTTATCATTGGTAGTAACGAGAGCAAAGTTTGTAGACTTGTTAACGGTCATGTATATGGCACTAAGCCAGCTCCCAAACAATGTCACCTGCTCAAAGTTTGACCACACCAGTTCTGAGAGTCTCTGGATTCAAAATTCGCTGACTCCGACAAGCGCTGTTTATGTAAACAGACACCAATAATGAAAATGCTCTAATCCTTAACGTTTCTCGAGGCAATCGTTGATGATAACGCATCATCATTGTCATTTAACTACCGAAATAATCAAATCTACAAGACATGTTGAAATCAAAGTTCATATGCATCATGAAAGATATGGTTTTTGGCTGATGTGATCCTTGGAATAAAAGATCATACAACTCATAATACCTTATGTGTAAGTCAACACATTACGTGACAAAACTCTATAAACTTCCGAATATATGCGGGGGTGTTTAATTTCTCCGCCGCTGCGCGTACTAAGAACTACAATCTGACCACGCAGCTCACAAAGTCGGATCAGCATCTATCTAAAAACAGAAGGCGTAGTGTTGCCCAATTAGAGTATTCCATAGATTATTGCATGTTAATGATTTTGATGGACAGTACCCCCCGCCCCGACCTGACGTGTTGCCCAATTAGAGTATTCAAGAATTATTGGCATGTTAATGTATTTGATGACATGTACCCGACCTGACTTAGCATATGATGTTAGCAGGTTAAGTAGGTATACTGTTAATCCAAGTGTTACACATTGGAAAGCTATGACTAGGGTACTTCATTATTTGGATACAGTTGCGATTATGGGTTGCATTATGATAGATATCCTACTGTTATCAAAGGATACAGTAATGTAAATTGGATATCTGACATAAAGGATTCTAGATCGACTAGTGGATATGTGGTTACACTAGGATGGGCCGCTATATCTTAGAAGTCTTCTGAGCAAACTGTTATAGCTAAGTCCACGATGGAATCAGAATTTATCGCGTTAGATAAATGCGAAGAAGAGGCGGAATGGCTACGTCAATTCGTAGAGGACATACCAAGGTGGCCTAAACCGGTAACGGCCATTAGTATACATTGTGATAGTCAATCGGCAATTGGCAGAGCTCATAGCATAATGTATAATGGAAAGTCCAGACATATCCGTCGTCGACATAACTCGATACGACAACTACTCTCAACAGGAGTTATCTCAATTGACTATGTGAAGTCAAAGGATAACATCGCGGATCCGCTTACGAAAGGCTTAAGCAGAGAGTTAGTTAGTAAGTCGTCTAAAGGAATGGGACTAAAGCCCTTGAAGGAATGAGTTTCTATGAAGGAAAACCTAACCCAGTTGACTGGAGATCCCAAGATCTGGGTTCAATAGGACAACCTAATCATAGAAATGTAGGGGAAGTCACGTCAATGTGGGGGAGTTACTTAATATAGTAACTTCCTAGTCCATTCCTATAACAATGTGACTTGTTGAGAGGTTAAACATATGGCTTAATGATTCAAGATGAAATCATAAAGCATAATGATTCAAGATGAAATCTCAAAACATATGTTTTTAATGATTCAAGATGAAATCACCTATGTGAGAGAGAAGTGGGGTCGCTTCGAAGGGAATTATGGGGGGCGCAATTCCTAAGAGCTCTTGCAGAACCAGGCTAGTGTTCATGACCATAACAAGCACGACTATGAGGACTTGACAAGGTCAGGGAGAGTCTTGTGTGAGTGTGTATTGTCGTCTACGTAAACAGGTGTTGATTTCAAGGACATCGCGTCTACTCAGATCTAGGAGACTAAGTGCATCTCACAAGGGAAGGCTCAAAAGGTCACACCTACCTATCCTATGCAGGACTTAACCGCATAAATTTTGCCAAATTTTTCAGGTGTTTTCGACCGATCTCCATTCATGTGGGGGATTGTTGGAAAAATGGTTATTGCAAAATGAGTTTTTGAAAACTTTGGACAACATTTAACATATGTAGATGTTATATATCTTTATATTAGATTGGGGCTTTGCGTTCTCCTCGAAGATAGCTTTACAACAAGTTAATGTATGTCCAAAGTGGAGTTAAGATGAATGAGATATCGTGTCTCAAAGTGAGGCACGTGGAACACATAATCTGGGAACTAAAACTATCCCACATCGTCCAAAAATGGAAGTGGATAGTGGTTTATAAGGACATCTTGGTATTGGCTATCAAATTCCTTTAGGTTGGTTATGCTCCCACGCCTACGTGCGCGCGCAGAGGGGGGGGGGGGGTTGCAGAAAATGGGATTTCTGGGCAAAAATGGGTTTGAAGATTATGAACTCATGCGAGCTCGCCCGACCTACGGACACAAATGCAGCTCCGAAAGCTCGCCTACGCGCACATCTTTTTGCTGCTGATTTTGTTTTGAGTTGATAAGGTTTCCAGAATATTCTTGTGTGTTTAAACTAAGAGTTTATCTAAAATTTTCTGATTAAGTTTAAAATAAATACTGAAAGTTTAAATTCGGCTTAAGCTTATCTGCTAACTTGGCTTGGTAACTGTAACATTCCGTATTTTCAGGTCATTTACGACGTCATCTATTTTACTAATTATTATTTTTTTCTCGTACGCGTTTACTTTAATTCTTATTATATAGTTAAATCGCATAAACTAAAAATAAACAATTAGCGTAAACGGATACCAAATGAATTTAAGTTTACGTCAAGAAATCATTTTATTATTATTACTAAAGTAATAAT